>BLSH010078864.1:250622-279573 GCA_018402905.1 Glandirana rugosa | reverse complement strand
CCCCGTCACATCTGTCACAGTCCCCAAAACAGCTGTCTGTCCCTGTCACATCTGTCACCATACACAAAACATCTGTCTGTCCCCGTCACATCTGTCACCATACACAAAACATCTGTCTGTCCCCGTCACATCTGTCACAGTCCCCAAAACATCTGTCTGTCCCCGTCACATCTGTCACAGTCCCCAAAACATCTGTCTGTCCCCGTCACATCTGTCACCATACACAAAACATCTGTCTTTCCCCGTCACATCTGTCACAGTCCCCAAACATCTGTCTGTCCCCGTCACATCTGTCACCATACACAAAACATCTGTCTGTCCCTGTCACATCTGTCACAGTCCCCAAAACATCTGTCTGTCCGCCAACACCAAATAAACCCCCGATTTGGGTTATTTTTACCAAAGAAATGTAGCAGTATCATTTTTGGTCAACATTTATGAAGAGAAATTACTTATTTGCAAAATTTTATAACAGAAACGAAGAAAAATGCATTGTTTTTGAAAATTTTTAGTCTTTTTTAATTTGTAGCGCAAAAAATAAAAAACCCAGAAGTGATTAAATACCACCAAAAGAAAGCTCTATATGTGCGAAAAAAAATGATAAAAATTTCATTTGGGTACAGTGTCGCATGACCGCGCAATTGTCATTCAAACTGCAACAGCGCTGAAAGCTGAAAATTGGTCCGGGAAGGAAGGGGTTTAAGTGCCCAGTATTGAAGTGGTTAAAATGATTCTCTCATTAGTAACTACAAAAAAAGCTTTTGTTTACACATACTACCATAAAAACATATTAAGTACCAGTGTCATACAAAGAGAATACCTTGATCTCAGCATCCCTGTTGACATGCAAGGCTCCCTGTGTTTTAACAAACATGAAAGATTTACTGTAGCAAGCCCAAGGAGAGTACAGGGGATTCCCAAAAATGTGACCTCAAACTGTGCAAACTTCTAGCAAGATCAGCACACCGATCGCAAGGGGTTCCATCCAGATTTTTCTCAGCATGATCCAAAGCAAAGGTAAAAAAAGCACACTTGTGTTTATTGTGATGCTCTCTTCTATTTGTAGGCTATGTTCATGTTGTATTGACATAGCTATGTTAGGACTGGGGTGGGAACAGGAAGTAGGAAGCTATGAAGTGAAACTAGAACAGTCTTACATGTGCCTCTCTCCTGACTGGAATAAACAAGCTCCTCAGAAGATTCATCTGATTATTCATCATTGCTTCTACAAAATTTACATGGTGTCAGAAGTAAATCCCTGAAACAGCATTGCTCAGAATCTACATGGCATACACCCTCTAATCTTTGATAATGGCATTGCTAACAACTGGCTGAAATTCAAAAGAGAATGGGACGTGTACAGCAAAGCAGGACTCTCAGACAAGTCAAAAAAGGTACAAGCTTACACTCTTCTCAGTTTTGCTGGTTCAGATGCACTTGATAAATATGAATCATTTACTTTTCAAGTAACAGAGGACAGAGAGGACCCTGATGTCTTAATCAAGAAATTTGATGAGATATGCTTACCACAGCGTAATGTGATAATAGACAGGCATGCATTTAATATGATGGCTCAGAAACCTGATGAAGGAATACAACCAGGGGAGGGCTGGCAGCCTTAGGCCTGGGGGGCAAGTCCAGTCAAGTGGCCCATTGAACCACCGAATCAGCTTACCATCCATGCCAACCTGGTTTTATAACGGATATTGCTGTTATGAAGCAAGACAAATATGATACAATGTGGTAACATAATTTAATGTTAATAGCAACAAAAGAGGTTTATCAAAAATAATGCATCAATGCAGCTCATCAGTGCCCACCAATGCAGCCTCATCAGTGCCCATCAGCTTAGCCTCATCAGTGCCCATCAATGCAGCCGCACCAGTACCCATCAATGCAGCCTCACTAGTGCCTATCAAATGCAACCTGATTAGTGCCCATAATCCCCTGGGTGCCCCCCCCCCCCTTTGCCTGCAGTTAGTTGGTGGCTGCACCCCTGGCCCTGCTTTCTTCCTCCACAAGAAAAAAGTGTGAGCGGCCATTTTGAATGTAAGTTAGGGTGGCCTGGGGGGCAATTGCCCCCCTGCCCCCTGGCCCAGCCCTCCCCTGAATACAACCCTATGCAGCCACACTGAGACTGCTGATTAAAATGTGATTTTGGTGCACTGACAGATGAACTGATACGTGACAGGATTGTATGTGGGATCTACAATGATGCAGTTCGTGTTCAATAGTTCAGGGAAAAAGATTTGACACTGGAATCAGCTATCAGAATATGTATGTTGTTTGAATATTCTAGAATATTCTGAAAGGGCCACTAAGGAACTAAAAAGAGAAGAAGTGTTTGTGGTGCAACAGAACAAAAGGCAATGTGGCAACTGTGGTAATCAACACACTACTGACCGCAACACGAGTCCGGCTTTTAACAAAAGGTGTAACTCATGCAACAAATGGAATAATTTTGCAAAATGTTGTAGGTCCAAGTCTCAAAATAGAGGTGTGTGGATGACGCCATCTAGTGATAGACAACAAAATGTGCACGGAATTAATGAAGTGGAAAGTGATGACCACCAAAACTGTTTTCATTGTGAAAGTGTGGACCTAATTGCAAATAAGGGAGAAATATTCACCACCCTCTCAACAGCATGCAACAAATATGTCATGTTTAAAACTGACACTGGCGCCAAATGCAATGCCGTGTCCTTATCCATATTGCACAGCATTGACCCCAAAGCTGAAATTGATCAGTCAAATAAAGTAAACTTAATAACTTACGGCGGTCAAACAATTCAGACACTGGGCACTTCTACCTTGAATCTATCAGGGGACAAGCTGCTATTCCACATTGTGGATATAATTTTTAAGAGCCTGCTAGGCTTACCAGACATCATGCGCTTAAATCGAATCCAACTCAGTCCAGAAGTACATGCAGTACAACAACAGGCTCCCGAGGTGACCACTTCAGAGGCCTTTTTTAGAAATTACACTGTTGGTAAGCTTCCAGTCATGTATCACAGTCATTGACCAGTGCAGGAGGCTACCCCCTGGGTGTCTGCCATGCAATTATCCTGTGCACCTCAATAAGGCTCTCCTGAAGCCTTATCACCCATTAAAAACTGTAGAGCAAGTGATCACTGACATGCCACTGACAAAGGTCTTCAGCATTCTAGATGCAAGATGTATATTCTGGCAAATCCCTCTGGATGAAGAATCATCATTACTCACAACATTCATGACCCCATATGGGAGATACAAATGCTTACGGATGCCATATGGAACTTCAACTGGAAGCAAAGTCTTTCAGAGATGTATGGAACAGTTCTTTGCTGGACAACCATGTGAAATAGTCGTGGATGATATCTTGATTTGGGGATCCTCCGTTGAGGAACATGGCAAACGACTTAAATGCGTACTAGACAGCGTCAGAGCCATCAATATGCAGCTCAACCCTCCCAAATGTTGCTTTAGGGTATCCGAGGTGCCATATGTTGGACACCTTCTCACGGATAAAGGTGTCAAGCCTGATCCAGAAAAAACCAAAGCCAAACATGGATTGCAAAGGTTTCTTGGCATGACAAATTATCTCTCGAAGTTCATTACAGTGAGATACACATCTCCACTCCGTCAGCTTCTGCGCCAAGTTGCCGACTGGTGTTGGACTGAACAACATGCTGTTGCTTTGGATACATTAAAAGCACAACTGACTAGTCCACCTGTCCTACAGTATTTTGATGTGCATAAACCGATGGTATTGTCTGCTGATGCTTCCCAGCATAGTCTTGGCAGAGTCTGTCTTCAAGATGGGAGGCATGTGACTTTTGCATCAAGAGCCTTCACTGAGACTGAAGCACGTTATGCACAAATTGAGAAGGAATTATTGGGACTAGTATTTGCCAATGTAAAATTCCATGATTATATCTATGGCCGCCCTGTGACTGTGGAGATGGACCATCAGCCACTCATAACCATACTGAGAAAACCTCTGCACACGGCATGCTAGTGTCAATGCTACCACCTGAATGTAATCTGTAAACGAGGCCATGAACTGTTTGTTGCGGATGCTCTTTCACATGCACACCTCCCCACTTCTGATAACTCTGGAGCTATTGAGGATTATGATGTATTGGCTCTGGATGGGGAGTTGTCATCCAGAAAGATTCAGGAACTAAAGCAAGAAACACAGGTAGATGCCACCTGTCCGCGCCTCATGGACATCATTCTCAATGGGTGGCCTGGCTCCTTTAAGGAAATCCCACATGATATTCGACCATTCTACTCTATGAGGGATGAATTGATAGTGGATGATGGAATAATCCTGCATGGTCAGAGACATGTAATCCCTCACAGAAATACTACTTGACACAACTCCATCAAGGTCATCCCGGCTTTCATTACACTAAGCGAAGGGCATGTGAAACCATGTTTTGGCCCACTATATACACTGACATTGAAGGAGAAGTTTCCAGATGTGCCCCATGAAATGCTCTACGACAGCACCAGATGAGAGAACCTTTAACTCTTCATCAAATACCTGACAGGCCATGGTCTATCACAGCAGCTGACATATTTGAGTGGTCAAACAAGGATTACCTGGTTTCGGTAGATTCGTACTGGTGGGAATTTGATGTCCTCCCAAACACGTCCAGGAGCGCAGTGATCAGGATATTAAAGTGGATATTCTCCAGTCTCCACACATGAAATTCCCTATCAATTGATGACTGACAATGCAACATAATTTTCAAGTAGAGAATTCAAGAACTTTGCTCACCAATGGGATTTTCAGCACGTCGCTAGCAGTCCCAATTACCCTAGATCCAATGGTCTTGCGGAACGTAGTGTAAGATTGGCCAAGCATCTCCTAGAAAAATGTGCACATGATGTTTCTGACATTTATACAGCCCTGTTCAACCACCGAAACACACCTAGGGATGGCATGCCTTCTCCGGCACAATGTTTACTATCACAACGAACCAGGACCCTAATTCCCATGGTCCCATCCCAGCTCCTGCCAAGAGTTGAGACTGATGTTCAGGCTGCTTTACAGTATTCACACACAGACAAAAAGGAAAGATAAGCCATGACAAATCGACCAGACGTTTTTCTCCTCTGGGGCCTGGGCAAGTGGTAAGGATGGAGACAACCCGTGGGTTTGACAAACTGGCAAGGGTTCACGGAAAGGCCTTCAACCAAACAATGGTGTCCATTCTGATGGTAGGACCTATGTAAGGAACTGCCGTCACCTCCTACAGATACCTGAATCTTACTCAGCATTTTATGTTTTACAGTGTAGTTTGTTATTGTTCCTTGCTATGCTTCACTCCTTGTTGGTTCCATATTACACTTCATTTATATATGCATATCTCTTCTTTAAAAGGGAGAAGATATAGAATATGTTCATGTTGTATTTACATAGCTGTGTTAGGACTGGGGTGGGAACAGGAAGTAGGAAGTTATGAAGTGAAACTAGAAGAAACAGTCTTACATGTGCCTCTCTCCTGACTGGAATAAACAAGCTCCTCAGAATATTCATCTGGCTATTCATCATTGCTTCTACAAAATTCACACTATTGTAAGGCTGACAAAAGCATGATGAGTTTTGTGCGTTAGCACTTAATCATCATATGATGAAGTGCTAGTGCATGTAACATATCAAGGTTTTGTCAGGCTGACATTTGATGAGAACTTCTCAATAAACAAGGTTGCGCAGAAAGAATGCTAGAATTGTTAGAATTAGTCTTCCCAGCTGACTGTGAGTTGACATGGAAAGCTCATTCTGAAAAACATTTAATTACAGCATTTCTTGACTAACAATTATATTTCATGTACCGTATCAGCTTCAATGTATAATTTTCATTCAAAGCTGAAGTTAAAAACATGTTTTCTCTTCTTGCTTTCTTGCTCTCTTTCTTTCTTCGTTTCTTTCTTTCTTTCTCTCTCTCTCTCTTTCTTTTTCTCTTTTTTTCTTCGTGTTACAGTGTAATCAAAGAAGGAACTATTCTAAGTGGAGGAGAAGGCAAAAGGGGGTGTGCCCCCATAAGTTAATTTTTACCATAGCAAATCTTGGAGACCCAAACTGTTAACCCCCAGAGCAGAGTTCAGCAGCAGGAAGAGGACGGGGCAGCACTGCAGTGAAGATTTCTACAGAATCCAACAGCCTGTATATCATGGGAAATACTTTGTTATAGGTAAGGAATGTAACTAAAGCTATAGAGAAAGCATGTTTTTTTCAGCTAAACCTCAGCTTTAACAGTTAAAGCAGAAACCATGAAAAGAAACATTTTTGCCAGCAGATAAGGTCTTTTGGTAGACTTTCACTGTCCAATCATTGGCTTAGATCAGGGCTAGGATGGGCTGGCCTCACAGGAAGTGGGTTTGCTGGTCATCAGAAAGGACATTTTTGGATTAAAGGTGAATATTTATGATTGTGAAGAATCTATACAACCTGCAAAAGTTTATATAGCGCTTTACAATATATAGAGAGACAGTGCAATTACAGTACGATTCAATACAATAGAGGTTGGAGGACCTGTTTTCAAGAGCTTACAATCTAAATGGGAACAGCAAGTTAAACAAGAGTTGATAAATGTGTGGGGATGAGTTGTTCAAAAATTTAAATTCCAGCTCTTGGGTAAAGGCAGGATAGCCTTCCCTATAGCTATGCATTTTGAAGGGAATATTGCAATAAAAGCTGGCTTAGTTATTTTATCTTTTTTTTTTGGCTGTGCAATTTATCTTGTTATTTTTGGCTAGGGTTCTGCTTAAAGTTGAAATGATTTTAAAGCAATATATTACATCTCTTTATTAGCACAGAAAAAGCTACCTACTTTCAGGCATCCGGTCTCTGACTGAAATTTTAGACATTTTAACAAAGAGGAACCCTTGAAATAACTTTCCAGTCTCAGTGAACCCCTCCTAATAATTACTATATCTACATATCTACAGCTCATACCACATCAGCTTGGTAGTCAGTGAGAAATCCCCCATCCAACCCCTTATAGACTGCTGAAAAGATCATTGGCGTCAGTGGTTACTTATACAAGAGACAGAAATTGTTCAAGGAACCCAAACAACCTATGGAGAAACCTTAGCGTTCCATGGAGCCATAGTTGAGAAAATCTGATCTAGACAGCGTACATATAACCAATCATATACTTGAGCAATAATGACTGGTGGAAATTTGCATGAAGTAAGTATATGTGTGATTATTATTCAGCACTGTAAAGACTTTGTAGAGTTTAACGGAGCAGAGTAATGAAGTTGTTTGCCTGGTCATACTGTACATACAGCCCTCCGCTAAGAAAGCCAAGTGGGGGATTGTCCTGTGTGGGAAAGCGCACTATCCAAATATCAGATACCATCGGGAGAAGTGCAGGAAGTCTGCCTATCAGGAAAGAAATCATCACCACCCTTCAAGGAGCAGGGAATAGGTTATCTGCTAGACATAGGTTGTATACATACTGTACATCAAGGATTGAAAGGTAGTGAGTTGGAGGTCACTGAAAATATAGTAACATTTTTCAGGAAAGAGTGGGACGACCTCAAAGGAGCATTCCATACTTCAAGAGCAAAACACACATGGAACTATTACACAGACAACTTTTTTTTTTTCAAACGCAACTTTCATTCAGTCTTAACCCTTTTTCATCGATCACAGGCCAACCTGTATGCTCCTCGATTCACAGCAAACAGCTGGATGCCAAGGCCCTATTCTCTTGCTCCACTGTAGTCCACCACACAAATAACAGGCTGCACAATGAAGATGTTCAACTCCATCCAAGGTTTATTGCAAGGACAGCACAACGCTCTCTCCCACTTAGAGCCGTGCCCCCAACATGTGTAACCCACAGTAGGGTTTACTTACCTTTCCTATCCTTTCCTTTCATCTCCTGACTAGCAGACATTTGGCTAACAGGGATGCAAACCGATGTGTGTACACAAGCACGGGTTCACAGTCAATGCATGCTGGCACCAGACAGACTATTTAAAGGGGCTCCTGTTCATGCTCCAGTGCTGACTGGTCTTTCAGCTGTTCCGTGCCCTGCTATTACTCTGCTTGTTCACTTGTAGCTGACCCAGCTTGCCTCTGACTTGAACTTGGATCCTGCTTATGCTCTGTGGCCAGTTCCTGACCCCGGATCCGTTCTTGACCACGTCTCTGTCTTATGACTCAGTACCTTGCTGCCTGCCTGCTGCTTACCTAAGGTAGTTCTCTGGCGCTGTTGTGGGGGGTAAAACCACTTACATCGTCTATGGTGCTCCTGGGTGATTGGATGAGTAAGTGAAGATGATGAAGATAAAGGTAGCAGCCGTCCCCAGAGTGTGTCCAAAGCTCTGTAGCATAAAAACAAGGAAAGGGAGGGAGGCGCACCTGAGTGTAGTATTAAAAAGTTTATTCAATGCATAAGACAAATGCACACTTACAAAAGGATGTAGATAAAAAGCATGTCCATCCGTGTGGCAGTCAAACGGGCTCTATCCGCATTGTGGATGATGGTCCGCAAGAGGTGTAAAGGGTCCGGAGCAGTGTCTAGGAGATCGCCCGTGATCAGCGGTGTCTCCTCAGTCTGAAACCCGGAAGTAGCATCAGTGGTGGTGACCTGTGACTCAGGAACAGGAAACAGGGCTACGCGCTCGGAGCAACACAGCTCCTTCTAGTGGCCACTGAAGGATCTGCTCTGGTATCGGGGCCCCTAACTATCACCTCCTTAACCGTTCTGCTATAAAACTTTAAAAAGACAAAAGTGACTGGCACCCAATATCCTTTCTTGGTCCCCCAATTTTAGCCATGGACTCAGCCCTGTTGTGAAATGCTACCCCGCCCCTGGCTTCTCCCCAATATAATCTCTTGCCACCAAACATGGATCGATGCAGAACGAGGGAAAATCAATCCGTTTTTATCATGCATTCTAACAGAAATGGAGAATGAAGGAATCTCCACCGTCAACTGTTGTGTTCGTGATGGAACACCATCCCAGAAAAAAAAAAGCCCAGGAAAGAGTCTCATTCTGACTGCTAGCCATTGTGCACATTATGATGTTACACAGACTCTTTTGAACCTTTCAAGTATCTGGAC
Organism: Glandirana rugosa; assembly: GCA_018402905.1. Lineage (NCBI taxonomy): Eukaryota > Metazoa > Chordata > Amphibia > Anura > Ranidae > Glandirana > Glandirana rugosa. Next base: position 270,500 of record BLSH010078864.1, on the reverse strand, counting down.
CATTACTGGCTGTGGTGGGCGGCGGGAGATGGCATTTACAGCAGCTAATGCAGCAGGGAGTGGGGAGGGTGTTGTGAGTTAGTTCACTTTTTAATTTTTTATGCATGCATGCCAGTGCTGCCACCACCATAGTCATTATAGTGGCAACAGTGAAATGGTTAAAGCGTAACTCCACTTTTGTGGAAAGAACATTCCCCTCTGGGTGATCTTTGTACATTGTAAGGATTATAACAACCTTTGTTGCCGATTCCTACCTTTTATTATTCTGAAGAAATTCCTGTGTGTTCCTCTGTACTGAGTGGATCTAATGGGAGTGGTTTCATAATTAACTGTCAGGTGAGCAGGAGAGCACTAATGAGGAAATCTACTGGGCCTGCATCCCTTTAGACGTGTTCCTATTAAAAGTATCTCTCCAAAAATGACATTTTTATTGCATGGAATGCCTGAAATCTGACTTGTATCGTATGTAGACTTCTGGGAAAATTGGTGAGCCAATTACACAAGCAGCAAATGATGTTACTGGGGAGTGGAGAGTACACACTCTGTGTAAAGAACAACTCTAGGTAGCCATATTTCAACACATTCTCAGAAAAGTACAGAGGCTGCAGATTGCAAAGGAAAGTCATTTTTAATAACATTTAATTACAATATGACTTGTATTGCAATTGTACATGCTATATTATTTGTCTTTATTTGCTATTCTTTTTCCCTACAAAAGTGGAGTAACCCTTTAAAATGTAACTAACCTCTCCACTTTTGGATACAGCAGGGGACAGGGAGTGAAGAGAAATCTATCTAATATAGACACACACAGCAGTTCTGAACACTCAACCTAAAATAAGTGTAGCTGTTTGCTGCTTTTGATACCAGCCTGTTTCAGAGGCTAGCAGTCACTAAAGATATCGCCTTTAAGAATGAATATTATGCTTTTTGCAGAAGCCCTATTGCAAATGGTTCTCTTTACAAACGATCCAACATGGGGAATTAGGTCCACTCTAACAAGAGATGATACAGATTGCTTTATAGTTCGCATAGTCCGCTTACCTGTTACCATTTATGTGATAATTGTCTTTATACACAAAAAAATGAGACTTCCAGTTTCGCTCCCTGCGATCTGTAAAACACTGATACAGCAGCAGCACAGCCGCAGAGGATTGATCCAGGGATGCATGGCACGGGTCCCCCTGGAAGTTCAATTAATTCACGCGTCATTAAGTAAATGAAACCTAAAAATATTCCCGGCTGCTCAGCATGATCTATACATGAACAAAGAGGCACATTGCTCTGACTCAGGCCTCTTCAAAATACTGACATTGATTACCACCATATTGACTTTCATTACCCTCATCCCAGCATGCTGTGCAGCACGTCGACAAGCTGAGATTTGCATTCCAGTATATGAAGACGTGCATGGCATTCCTGACATTACAGAGGGTGCAGTGGCTTATGGATTGTAGCTGCTGATACAACCTATTTGTGTGCCATCCGTGCAAAGTTTCACCACTCAACAGAAACTGTCCAGGGTGCACATGCATAATCTATCTTAGAATTTGTACAGGTGAGTATCAGGCTGGTTCACCGGTTCAGGTGCGATACAGGTAGGAATCTTTGCCTGAATTCGCACCTGAACCAGACCCAAACACGCACAGGACCCTTTTGCAATTCGCTTCGTGGCCACCCCGGAACTGTGTGAACCGGTTCCATTGAGAGCCAAGCACACTCGCATGTCATGTGAATTTTTCATTTGAAATTGAAAGTTCTTGTTTATTTGATAGTTAGGGGCTGTTGATGAAATCCTGTCATTTTGGGAGAAGACATTGTGGAAGGTAAATTTAAGGGTATTTATAGCCCAACCTTTTTTATTCAAGTTCAAAGATGGCAATAGATGGATCGAAATTTGGCCGGTCCCGGCTGAACTGTCTGAATGTCGATCCAGCTATGGCCATTCCCTTTCATGAGAAGCTGATCTAATGATGGACTTCTCGTGAATGGGCTTGTTTGAAAATTTTAGTTTGTTGGCTGCAGCACTGATCAGTGAATTCTGACAACGGAGGAGTCCTTACTGTCAGAGTACAATGACACAGCGGGAGAGTATTTCTCTATCTATCTTGCTTGTATGGATGAGGGAATCCATTCATGTATGGCCAGCCTTAGTAGCCTACTAGAGGTTACTGTTTTGCAGTATGTGTGCCATTAGAGAAATTTACTTTCACTTCCTGACCCAGAGATGCTACAGGAAGCTAGGGAAACTTCCAAATTTAAGAGAAATGCCCCTCTTGGATTTTCCCTCACTTTCTGTCATGGTGATAGTGGTCATGACATGGTGATCAGTATACATTAGGGGTACATTTATCCAATAGCAATACAGACAGGACAGTGTCATGCCTCTCCTCCAAACATGGAGTTCTCTCTGCTATGTTAAGCTGCATGTAATATACTGCATCTTCCACACCGTAGCATGCATTTTATGAATGGGCTGTAAACTATAGGCCATGTGTGGAGTGCTCAAGTGACTCACAGGAATGTGTGTAAACAGCACTTGCAATTGCAAATCAACCAAATAAAAGTAAAAAAAATGCTAAAATCGTGAGAATTGGTATGTATAGTGCACTATGGTGTCAATATATACAGTACATTCAAACAAAGCCCATAATAGTACTTAATATTTACTGATAATGCGAGTGATGATACAAATATGCATTTCACAAAATAACGTAGTGGAAAATGATAAAAGTGCTCAGTCCCAAATATTGGTGCTAATCAATATAACACTCACCAGACGAAGTTGACTCTCATGTTGTATATAAGACACAGAGAGGAGAGGAAGATACATCCAGGGAAACATCGCCCAGAGCACAAGACAAGCAGAGCTGCTGGAGCTTGTCCTTTCTTATTTTCTCATTAACAAATAACCCAGCCATTGGAGCCACTGGTGACGTTGCAACTAGGAGAAAACACTGGAGAGTGGTTTGATGGATACCCCTGGTCTTTGGATGACCATTAAGCGCTTTTGATTCCTCTTGTTACAGTATACAACAAAAGGGTCACCGTCATCTGGTGAGTGGGGATTTATATTATACACGTGGTGAAGTGGTGGCACAAAATTGGACATTGGAGTTGAAGATAGCACAAGTCACTTTAATACAGCTAAAAGGACTTGTCATATTGATTATGACCAATATTTGAGATTGAGCACTTTTATTATTTTCCATTATGTTTTGTTTGTGAACCGCATATTTGTATCATCATTCACAGCATGGTCATTTAATATTAAGTACTATTATGGGTTTCCTTTCAATATGTATACTGGCACCATAGTGCACTATACTGTATATACCAATTCTCACTATTTTAGCATTTTTTACTTTTATTTGGTTGATTTGCAATTGCAAGCGCTGTTTACACACATTTATGTATGTCACTTGAGCATTATAAAACCTAATTGGTTTGGAACAGCAGCTGCAAATAATTGCACTGGTGGCACGAGGGTGTTTTATATATCATGATGTGGAGTAATCTTGCTGCGTATCGTAGGCACAGATTTCCATTAAAAATGGCCCTTTGGATACATTAGGCTTTCTATGAAAGACAGCAAAATGTCTGCAGAGGGTGTATTTGGGATTACCACCAGTGATTACAAACAGGTAAGGAAAAGGTGTTTCCAAATGATCAGATTACCAAAATGAAGTGGAGTGGATTGATGCACTATGACTACAGCAACATCTGAAGCCTGAAAACCTGAAGCCCCAGTCAGGCACACTGTTTTGTGTAATCATTTCAAGTTCCCTACTGCGTTTACAATTTTGAATGGAGTGTTCCTTTAGGACTGGTTCACACTTCCTGTGTAGAAAAACACTTCATTTTACTGTACAGGAAATGCTGATTCTGGTTGTAGTTTTAGCAGATATAAGGGCTCATACACACGGGCGTCTGAGAAAAAATAAGCAACACGTCGGGTCCAACGTTTTGGAAAAATCTGCGTTTTTTTTGGGCGTTTTGCATCGGCGTTAGTGAGCGTTGGCGTCAAAAGGCGTTTTTAAAAAAAAAAAATCAATCCTTTGCTATTTTTCAACCTATAAACGTCGGCGTCAAAAAACGTTGGTTAACGCCGCTATAGCGCTAGCGTTTTGCCGATTAGCGTAAAAAAACACCAAAACGCTACAGCCTCAGAACGCACTGGTCCCGCGTTCTAGAAAAAGCTCACTAACACAGATGCCCTCTACTGCTCTAAAACGTTAGTGTTTTTAGAGGGCCATTGAATAACATGGAGAGCTGCGAAAAACGCCCAAAAAAGTGGCGTCAACAAACGTGTGTATGAGGCCTTAAACACACCAATGAACACAGCTCCATAATCAATACATATGTGCAAGCAGTGTAGAACTGGCCATACATGGTTTTGTTTTTTCCGTTCAGCACCTTAAACTGATTTCCCAAACCACACATTCGAGGTGGATGGGGGAAACCTCCCTGCTGCGCTATTTTATTCTGACAACGGGGAGACTCCCCCACAGCCAGAATACACAGATCAGTGCTGCAGCCAATGACTGCAGCTGCTGATTGAGTGGGTTGTATCCAACAGGGTGGCTGAACAGAATTTGATCAGTAGATCGACTTCTGTTTAACTGCAGTGGTCACACATGGACCAAAGTTGCACCAGTCCCTGCTGAAGTGGCCAAATTTTGATTCATCTATGTCCACCTTAAAGTGTTTCTAAACCCAGTAATATGAAAATAGTTCATCTGCCTCCCCACAGTGCTCACAGCTTATAAATCTTTTTACATTAAAATACTGTCACTATATACCTTTTTGGCTGATCTGTATACCACAGTCACATGATAAACTGCAGGGTCTGCCTGAGTGCTCAGTTTTCAGGTAGGAGGAGATTTCCACTATAGACTGTATACATGCCCACATGTGTCAATATCATGTGACCTGGCTAGCTTTGAGAACAAGGAAATGTTCTCTCCAGCAATAGAGACCAAACTGAGAATGTGCAGGAGAACTACCCTCCAGTGGCGGCCCATGCATTAAGGGCGCACGGGCGCTGCCCCCTTAACACCTCTGCCACTCCCTATCCATGCGCCCAGCCCCTTTCAAGACACTGGACGCATGGATTACAATTGCGAGGATAGGCGGGGGTGTGTCTTTTGAAGCACATGATTAGAGCCAGAGGCAAGGGCAAGGAATCATGAGGAGCAGACACCTCCATCCGTCGCCACTGCTGCCTGTGCTGTGGGGAGGAGAGTGGAGTGAGTCCCGAGGCACGGGGGGGGGGGGGGTTCTCTGGCTATATATTATCTGTGATACTGGCTATATACGCTATCTGCAATACTGGCTTTATACTATCTGTGATACTGGCTATATATGCTATCTGCAATACTGGCTTTATACTATCTGTGATACTGGCTATATACGCTATCTGCAATACTGGCTTTATACTATCTGTGATACTGGCTATATACGCTATCTGTGATACTGGCTATATACTATCTGTGATTCTGGCTATATACTATCTGTGATACTGGCTATATACGCTATCGGTGATGCTGGCTATATACGCTATCAGTGATGCTGGCTATATACGCTATCTGTGATACTGGCTATATACGCTATCTGTGATACTGGCTATATATCCTATCTGTGATGTTGGCTATATATCCTATCTGTAATGCTGACCTATATACCCTATCTGTAATGCTGACCTATATACCCTATCTGTGATGCTGACCTATATACCCAATCTGTGATGCCGGGCTGTATACTCTGCCCTGTGATGCTGGGCTGTATACTCCTGTCCCGTGATGCTGGGCTGTATACCCTATCTGTGATGCTGGTACTTTACTGCATATACAGACAGATTTTACTGTTATGGGTTTAGTAACACTTTAACTACCTACACTTGACTGGCCTCAGGATATCTAGTGTCAGAAAACAGTACTGTAGGGGAAATCTTTGGATTAAAGGTGAATATTGCAGCAAACATTTATTTAATTATGTTATCTTTTCATAGGCTAAAGTTGTTTTAATTCCTTAAATGTAGCACTACCCCTGTAGTAGCTGCTGATTAAATTCTCTGCTTCTGTGTGAACCCTTTTGAATGCCCTAACCTCACCGACACCTCCACTATATTACTTTATTCACTTTATTAATGGGCATGCAAGAATTGGACTCACAACTCAACTTTAGGAGGAATGGCAGAATGTATTGGCAAGTTAAGGTCAATCAGCATAAAGCATAGCAATGGAAAACACAACCAGATACACAGGTTCCTTGTGATTATTTCAACCCCCCACACTGTAACTCTGACAGCATAAACTATAGCTTTCCTCCTGAACCACAGAAAGTGACACAAGTAAATAGCAATTTTAGGTCGAGGCTTGGAGGTTCTCACCATGATGAATTAAGCCTAGGCCTGTGGTAAATGAAAAAACATCAAATGCAGATTTGCCCTCAGGATAAAGTAATATGGATACAGTCTGTAGCATTACTCTTCTGCCAGCTAGGTTGGGGCCCTTGAAGACATTGGTGAACATATATAAGATATGTCTATGATGTGATTTATTATAATCCTGCACCCAGGAATACAATTTCAGAAAGTTGGATGATGAAGCAGATATGAAAGGCCAATTTGGGCTTGGACACTATAAATAGTGTCAGTGTTCTAGCATAACTGTGGGTCTGAGACCCTCTCATTGCTCTCCCTTGGGAAATCCTCAGTGACTAGCCAGAATGCTGGGGGGGGGGGGGGCTTGGTGTCCTTGCACTGTCTAGAGGGAAGGATGATAAGAACTGTAGCAGTTTCTGCAGCAGGCCTGGCAGCGGCAGTCTGAATCACAAGTTGACAGTTCAGGCTATCACCAGAGCAGTCGACTGGGCAGACTTTGTCCTGCTCAGTCCAGCAGTCTGTGTTAGGAAACAGCAGCGCTTATCACGTAATCGGCCCATGGGCTACTTTTACTTCCAGCAAATCACAAACAGTACTTCTCACTTTTCAGCAGCTCTCTGGTTGGCAGCAATCACCAACTACCCCCAGGACTTCCTGGCTTTTCCCTATATACCCCCCTTGTCCGCTCCTCCTGCTCCCAAATACACTTGGGTACAGTAATAAGGGCTCTGCTCTCTGCCCAAACCACATTTCCCACCATTCCCTAGTCTAAGTTCAATCCTAACAATGAGCATGCCTTGTGGAGAAGAAAGGTCCTGTAATGTTAATTCCAGTTACATAAATATAAAGCTTTCTTTAAAAGAATACCTAGTGACAGAGGCGTTGCTAGGGGGTGGCTATTGGGGCTATAGCCCCGAGTCTGGGGCCCATAGCCCCGGGTCTCTTACAGGGTGGGTGCAGTTCTGCAATTAGCAGGTATGTCCCGGTCTGGAATGCAGACTCTGTATATGTATGTGTGTGTCTATGCATGCATACATACATACGTTTATTTATTACTATTATTATTTATTTTATTACATGTATGCACGCTCAAGCGTATGTCTTTCTTTACTTCGCTGCTATGGGCTCTAGCCCCAGATCTTTTGTAGACCTAGCAACGCCCCTGCCTAGCGATCCTGTCATCAATGTCCTTTTTAAATATTTCCTATTATGAGGTGTACTTTCTCCCAGTTGTGCTTTCTAACATCCAAGCACGTAGGAATATAAGTCCCAGGGATGTGGCTGAAAGAGGCAGCACAAATATGGGAAAATGCATGAAAACAGGTGAAAACTGTATTTTATGGAAGCTAATGGCATTTTTATGATGAATAGAGCTTTAGCAAACTAAACTTCATTCAGTTAGGGTTAAACTTTTCATACGGAAATATTTGTACTGATGGATGGATAGGTTACTCGTCTTCTTTAAACTTTATAGGCAGCTGTGGTATGGGTCCAGACATTTATTCTTTCCACACCTATATGAGCAGACAATGGAGGTGTGTGTTGTCACTCACATTTGGACAATACTTTTTGTCATTGTCTCCAGGTGTCTAGCAGGCCATATATAAACACACTGACACTTCTCTCATTAGCCAGCCTTTGTGCCTGTTTCAGAAATGTGCAATTGAATCAATACTGCTGTATATTAGGAGAAGCAGGTGCAGATGTTAAAGACAGTCTGGGGGTTAGACATAATAATACATAGAATAAAACAGACAGTCTAGACTTCTGAGGTGTTTGCTGACAAATATATATATACATCGGAAGTGACATCAACAAAATGAGGTCTGATAAAAGTTGTTTTTTCGTGCAAATGCCAATTGTATAATTTATACGTTGAAAATAAACAAAAAAATTGCAAAATGTTAGACCCTACCATACTAGCACTAACCCTTACACTAGCCCTCCCTTCATTCCTAATGCTAACCCGTCCTGTAACCCTAGTACTAACCCTCCATATAACCCTACTACTGACCCTCCATGTAACCCTACTACTAACCCTCCATGCTACCCCATTACTAACCTTCCATGTAACCCTAATACCAGCCCTCCATGTAACCCTATTACCAACCCTCCATGTAACCCTACTACTAACCCTCCATGCAACCCTATTACTAACCCGCCATGTAAGCTTAATACCAACCCTCCATGTAACCCTATTGCTAAACCTTCATGTAACCCTACTACTAACACTCCATGCTACCCTATTACTAACCGTCCATGTAACCCTACTACTAACCCTCCATGCTACCCTATCACTAACCCTCCATGTAACCCTAATACCAACTCTCCATGCTACCCTATTACTAACCCTCCATGTAACCCTAATACCAACCCTTCATGTAACCCTATTACTAACCCTCCATGTAACCCTACTACTAACCCTCCATGCTACCCTATTATTAACCCTCCATGTAACCCTAATACCAACTCTCCATGCTACCTTATTACTAACCCTCCATGTAACCCTAATACCAACTCTCCATGCTACCCTATTACTAACCCTCCATCTAACCCTAATACCAACCCTCCATGTAACCCTATTACTAACCCTCCATGTAACCTTAATTTGAACCCTCCATGTATCCTTACTACTAACCCTCCATGCTACTCTATTACTAACCCTCCATGTAACCCTACTACTAACCCTCCATGCTACCCTATTATTAACCCTCCATGTAACCCTAATACCAACTCTCCATGCTACCCTATAACTAACCCTCCATGTAACCCTAATACCAACTCTCCATGCTACCCTATTACTAACCCTCCATGTAACCCTAATGCCAACCCTCCATGTAACCCTATTACTAACCCTCCATGTAACCTTAAATTGAACCCTCCATGTATCCTTACTACTAACCATCCATGCTACCCTATTGCTAACCCTCCATGTAACCCTACTACTAACCCTCCATGCTTCCCTTTTACTAACCCTCCATGTAACCCTAATACAAACCCTCCATGTAACCCTAATACTAACCCTCCATGCTACCCTATTACTAATCATCCATGTAACCCTACTCCTAACCCTTTCTGTAACCCTACTACTAACCCTTCATGCTAGCCTATTACTGACCCTCCATGTAACCCTAATACTAACCCTCCATGCTACCCTATTACTAACCCTCTCAGTAACCCTACTACTAACTGTAATAATATCACATGCAGTACACAAGAAAACTGGCAACCATTTTGTGAAGGGTCAGCCATGTTGGTTCTAACTTAGGAAACCCCTCACTCCTCACCCCCCCCATCAACTTAGGAATTCCTAGGTCCCCGTAACAGGTGGATGTGTTTTGGCAAGCCTGATCATAAACCAATAAATCAGATCCATTAAGAGACAGCACAGGATGCCTGAGATGATAAGGGCCATACACCCCCTCCCTCAGACAGTGACATTCCAGAGACCCTCAGTCAATCTTAAAGGTAAGAAATGTACCCACATTTCATAGCTCCAGATAGGAACGTGACATCATAATCAAAAGTATATATTTGAATGTGGAAATTCATACCGAATAAAACGAATCCAAAGGTCGATGAATTTGATCATACGGGAAACCACTGCTAGTTTCTCCTCTTCCCAGGGTAACGGACAGTGACAAGTCTGTTGTGTTTAGACTTATTTTAATGCACTGTGCATGCTGAGCTTGAATTCCTTAATGTTGGGTCTGCACAGTGATCCCCTCCCGAGATATGATTTTTATACTGCAAATTGCATATCAGGGAAGGTTGTTATTCCACGGTCTGCCCCGGACAGCCCACGGGCCCTTCTTACCCATGTGGGTGGTCAGGGGTATATGGCCCCACCCTTTGGCCTCCAGAGAAGAAGATAATAGACCAGACAGTGCAAAGTTCTCACCTTACCATCAAAGAACGAACATCCGAGAATCTGTGGACTCGTCTACAAATCTCTGATTAATCACAGACATTTAATTGCAAGTAACTTTTTCCCCTTCCATTCTGTCTTATCTCTTTGCTGCTATATATTATGTATCTAATTGCTTTGTAACACCATTTTTCTGTAAATATTTTAACTGCACCAAACTTGACCTTTTCATTACTAAATCTTATTCTGAAAAGTGTTAATCTTGTCCCTAAAGCTCTTAATGCAAGCTATAATGAACCTGTTCCTTTGACGAGCGCTACTGTTTAGGATAACTCATCTGAATATCAGTGCATGCTGAGCTTGAATTCCTTAATGTTGGGGCTGCACAGTGATCCCCTCCCGAGATATGATTTTTATACTGCAATTTGCATATCAGGGAAGGTTGTTATTCCACGGTATGCCCTGGAGAGCCCACGGGCCCTCCTTACCCATGTGAGTGGTCAGGGGCATATGGCCCCACCCCTTGGCCTCCAGAGAAAAAGTGAATAAACCGGACAGTGTAAAGGTCTCACCTTACCATCAAAGACCGAACATCCGAGAACCTGTGGACTCGTCAACAAATCTCTGATTGATCCCTTATATTTAAATGCAGGTAACTTTTCCCCTTCCATTCTGTCTTATCTCTTTGCTGCTGTATATTATGTCTCTAATTGCTTTGTAACACCATTTTTCTGTAAATATTTTAACTGCACCAAACTTGACCTTTTCATTATTAAATATTATTCTGAAAAGTGTTAATGTTGTCCCTTAAGCTATAAGGAGCCTGTTCCTTTGAAGAGCACTACTGTTTAGGATAACTCCCTGTCTATGGTGACAGTGTGTGTTACAGGTGGTTATTCTAAAATCACAAGTGGTATTGCTAAAATCCGGGTCTTCTGGCCGGCATCCAGAAGTGGTGGCACTGAAAGGGTTAATTGCTTGAATTAGCCCGGTAACAACCGCTCTCAGGCGGCTGGCACCTAGATGGTGATCCCGCAAGCTGGAGAATCTTTGTGCTGGAAGCAGCGAGAGTGGTATTGTTACGTTGGTGAAAAGCACGGTGTGAGATCAAGGGGGTCCTCGGTCACCAGTCAGTGAGGAGGGCAGTGATCTGATACCCACGTTCGTCACACTAACCCTCCATGCTACCCTATTACTGACCCTACATGTAACCCCAATACTAACCCTCCATGCTACCCTATTACTAACCCTCCATGTAACCCTACTACTAACCCTCCATGCTACCCTATTACTAACCTTCCATCTAACCCCAATACTAACCCTCCATGTAATCCTAATACTAACCCTCCATGTAACCCTACTACTAACCCTCCATGCTACCCTATTACTAACCCTCCATGTAACCTTAATACCAAACCTCCATGCTATCCTATTGCTAATCCTCCATGTAACCCTAATACTAACCCTCAGTGCTACCCTATTACTAACCCTCCCTGTAACCCTAATACCAACCCTCAATGCTACCCTATTACTAACCCTCCCTGTAACCCTAATACTAGCCCTCCATGCTACCCTGTTACTAACCCTCCATGCCCTACCATCAGTGTAAGGAAATATGCCCCTGCATCAGTGGCAATGGGAGGAATAATTGTTGCTGCATCTTTTGTCAGTGGGAGGAAAAATTGCCTCTACATCGTTGTCAGTGGGAAGAAAACTTGCATATCCATGGGTGTCAGTGGGAGGAAGAAAAAAATTGTATAAATGGGAGGGCAGTTGATGGCGGGGATAGGTATTACAAAGGGGGGCAGTTTATGGTGGGGAAAGGCAGTACAGAGGGGCAGATAATAGGCAGTACAGTGGTCAGGAGGAGGCAGTATACACAGGATCCATTACCCTCCCAAAGATTCAGTTGTCCCCCATCATTGCTCCCCAGTGTGGCCCCTGCACTGACCTCGCCCTTGAGCTTGTGATCCCCCAGCAGTTGGTATCAGAATGGGAGTTTACAACAATTGTTTCCTATGTGTCCCACTCATACTGCAGTGCGGCATGCTGCCATAAAATGCTGCAGCTTATTGCAGCGCACTGTGCCAGATCACATGGCTATGTACAACAGCGCATCATGCTGCTGTACATTGCCATGAATGAAGCATATATTTTATATACTTCGAAGAAACTTTGTAGAAAAAAAGGGAGCTGTGTGATGCTCTGAATCACACACCACACTTCCCCCTACCGCAGTCAGGAATGGTAGTGGTAAAGCGCTTTGGCAACTCTCCATTCCCATGTGACTTACTAACACAGATAAAGCCTCTTCCTGTGCTGCCCGCTTCCTAACAGGCCACAGACGTGTACCGGTCTTCCATCATGGGTTGGGGACCTCTGTCCTATGGAACCCATAGATGCCTGTGGCACAGGGGGAACATATAGGATGGGAAACTTTCAAACGTAAATGCAAAGGAGCCGATTTCCCCCTACTGCCTGGGCTTCACCCGTGTTGACCCCTCCCCTGCAGTGGTGCTGGCTTTCCTCCTCTTCTCTCCCCCCAGCTGCTAGGGGGTTGTTTTAGGATGGAGAGCAGGGGAAGGGGCTAGTAAATATGTCATTTACCTTGCCTTCCTTTTCTAAATGAACACAGTGAACACACTCTCTCACTGTGTTCATTCATAACTGAAGCATAGTAAACTTTCATTATGTGAATGAACAGGAAGCCATTCAGCACAGAGCAACTCCCATTCATTGACTGTCCTGTGCACAGTGCCAGGACAAGGTCACCCAGCGCCCAAAGCTAAGATACCAAACTGAGCCCCCCCCCTTCCCTTAGGGTTAGCAGTGATGTCGCTGTCACTACTCCTGTCAGTGTTGTAACAGAAGCATCTGGCACAAGGCACCCCCATCCCTTCAATAAACTATTGCGCACAGGGCAGTCGTCCTTCCTGCCCACCCCTTGTCCCAACCCTGCCTTTGCAGCTGAGGCTGCAGAGAAAGGCATGTGTGTTTGAGCTTTGGGGTTCACACCCTAATGCAATAGGCTGTGCACACCTATGGTTATTATTATCTGTTTTATAAACAAAATAGACGTTAATGTCAATGTGACTTTTATGATACACACCACAAAATTAATTAAATGTATTGTTTGCATAAAGATCACATGTATAAAAAAAACTTTTTTCCACTCTTTTCAGAAACCACGTAGAAAATTACAACAATTATCCAAGTTAGAAACTCTATGTAGAAACTAGGTGATTTTGTAAGTGTCCATCATACATTAAAACTGTGTTTGTGCTGTCGTTCTTGATGCGTTTTGCGAGATGATAAATTTGCTTCCTCAGGAGAAGTACATGATCACATCTGGAGGTAAAGAACACATGTAAGATACCAGGGAGGAAAAAAAAAAAAAAAACTTGGGTGTGCCTCACCTCCCTTGCATTTCCCCACCTACCACAACCCCCTGGGGGAAGAGTATATGATGAACCTGAGGGTGGTTCTATTTGGTTTTTATATGCTGGGTGATTTTTGATCAGTTTTTAATCATGCTTATATTTTTAAGAAAATCGCTGTGAAGAGAGATGACAATTATTTGATCTAACTGTAAGTTGGTATTTTGAGGGTTTTTTTTCCACCCTGATACCTTACATGTGTTCTTTACCTCCAGATGTGATCATGTTCTTCTCCTGAAGAAGCAAATTTATCATCTCGCGAAACACGTCGAGAACAACAGTACAGACACAGTTTTAATGCATGGTGGACACATACAAAACCACCTGGCTTCTACATAGGGTTTCTAACTTGGATAATTGTTGTAATTTTCTACGTGATTTCTGAAGAGTGAAAAAAGTTTTTTTAGACATGTTGTGATCTTTATGCAAACAATACATTTTGTTAATTTTTTACCTTTTTTGTGGTGTGAATCATAAAAGTCCTGTGGGCTATCTAATTCTTGTGTGTGTACAAATTGAGACTGAGACACACCCTCTATTTACCCACCTCACACTGGCATGCTTTTCTATGATGTTTGATGTCAATGTAAACTCATGATTTAACATGTGACCCCTAAAACACAATGAGAGAGGCTACAAATGTCATGCAGATAAAGACCCTACCCTGATGGGGCATGAGCCCAGGACCACAGTACTGCATAATAAGGCTCCATGCACACGGAACGCTTTTTCAACCTCCCCTGAATTATTTTTTTGATATCTAGAAACCGACGCTTAATACGGCCGTTTAGCCACATTTTACATGCCGCGTTTTGCCGCTTTCACGTCTAGAAGCATTTTTTTTTCAATGGATCAAAAACGATCAAAAACGCTGGTGAGCCACGTTTTTGAGTGTTTTTGGGTGTTTATGAGCTTTTTTAAGCTTTCAATGTTTTTTTGTGGTCAGAAGAATGACTCTTGAACATGCTTTAAGGGCATTCTGACAACAGCCCATAACGATAACACAGAGGGGAATTTATGGACCGTTACAAAAAAAACGCCCAAAAACGATCGTTTAACAGCTACAGTGTGCATGGAGCCTAAGAGGGCCAATCATTTAGTTGCCGTGTTTTGTATTTTCTTGCTTTCTATGTTACTGAAAGCCCTGTAGGTTGTACTGTTGCCATTATTTTAAATATTTGCTTAGCAAACAAGCAGTTATTAAATACATAAACCATCATAAAGCAAATACTTCAAGAGTACTTAGAAACCTCATAAAAGCAAATATCCAATGCATGCATGTAAATTATATAATATTTGTCTCTGTCTGTGTATTTTATGATACCATAACAACAAACTTGAAGGAATTCTATAAAAATAAACATCGGTGTACACGTTAGTTTTAAAGTCCCGTCACAACTGTCTGCAACACCTGCGATAACGAGGTATTGTGTTATTTTAATAGCAGGAGGTGTTGTAACACTCTTCTGTGAGCTCATATTAATGAGTTTCTTTTTAACCCCTCTTTTTGAGCAAACAAGTATTCATGCCTATAAAACGGAGCCAGTTGCATTTCTTCAAACACCAAATATGTTTATTTATGTTTCCACCTCTATAAACTTTAACCACTTTACTACTGCAGTATATTTTAAAGCAGCGGGT
Organism: Glandirana rugosa; assembly: GCA_018402905.1. Classification (NCBI taxonomy): domain Eukaryota; kingdom Metazoa; phylum Chordata; class Amphibia; order Anura; family Ranidae; genus Glandirana; species Glandirana rugosa. The sequence goes on along the minus strand of BLSH010078864.1, from coordinate 255,169 downwards.
TGGTGTTCATGTATTTCTTGAGCGCCATTTAACCCCTTTTCACCCCCCTATCATCCCTTTTTTTTTAAAAAAAAATCTGTTAATGGATTTAAAGCGGAGGTCCGCCAGGGAAAAAAAAAATAAAAGTCAGCAGCTACACATACAGTAGCTGCTGGCTATTAATAATAGGACACTTACCTGTCCTGGAGTCCAGCGATGTCGGCACCCACCACTGATCTTCGGATCGGGGGTCGGGTGCAGGCGCGTCCATTGCGGGTAAGGGAACCCAGACGTGTAGCATTACAGCTTCACGCCGGGCACCTTACTATGCATGCGTGAGGCTGCGTTGTGCTCTGCTATTGGCCAGGCGGCCAGTAGCAGAGCGAGCAGGGAGGAGGGAGCCGGGCTGCTGACGCATGGCTGTGCTGGCTTCTAAGAGCAAACCAGTGAAACGCTTGTTGATTGGCTGCCCTGCAGCTATTCAACATGCGTGATCAAATACCCTAATCCAGAACTCAAACACAAACTTTTTTTGCAAATGTCCGGGTTCGGGTCCGGGTCACGGACACCCCAAAGTTTGTACGAACCCGAACTTTACAGTTCGGGTTCGCTCAACTCTAGTTGTGAGCTAAGTAGGACATGGTCTTATAAATGTTAGAGAGGGGTTTGGTGAGGATATCATCTCTAAGTGTATCTTCTAGGGTCGAGGTATAGAAGGCTACTGGCTGGTGATTGAACTGCATATGAAAGGCATGTCTCAGCTGCAGGAATCTAAAAAAATATATATTTTTCTCCAACTGAACAAAACTGCTCTAGGTACTTGATGCCTTTCACTGCTCAGATTTGCGGGTCAGGTATGGTGGCAAACTCTGGTAGTGCTGGATTGTGCCATAAAGGAGTGTGTGGTGAGTAGTAGTCAGAAGGGTTAGTTGTAAGAGCCTGAGCCATCTACCAGGCCCTCAGCACAGCTCTCATGGCTGCAGCCGAGGCTTGGGAAGCAGTAGTTTTCCTGTATAGTAGATTCTTAAGGTCCTCAAAAGAGCCCACATAGGCGGCCTCTAGTGCCACCGCCGCATTAGTCCCATCCTGTAGAATCCAGTTATGGGCGTGAGTGAGCAAGGCTGCCAGGAAATATTTATGGAGGTCTGTACAAGCCAGTCCTCCCTGTAACCATGGGCGTTGTAAGACTGTCAGTTTAAATCTTGGTTGCTGTGCACCCCAAATAAAGGCTATCAGACTGGAGTTGATTATTTAAAAAAAAATTTTGGGATGCACTCTGGGGCGTGTCGGAGCACATAAAGAAAGCCGGGTAATAACTTCATTTTACATCGATTAATGCGTCCTATGAGGGACAAGGGAAGATTTGCCCATGCTTTCAGTTTAGCTTTCATATTGTCGAGTAGTGGTACTACAGGGTGGGCCATTTATATGGATACACCTTAATAAAATGGGAATGGTTGGTGATATTAACTTCCTGTTTGTGGCACATTAGTATATGTGAGGGGGGAAACTTTTCAAGATGGGTGGTGACCATGGCGGCCATTTTGAAGTCGGCCATTTTGAATCCAACTTTTGTTTTTTCAATAGGAAGAGGGTCATGTGACACATCAAACTTATTGGGAATTTCACAAGAAAAACAGTGGTGGTTTTAATGTAACTTTATTCTTTCATGAGTTATTTACAAGTTTCTGACTACTTATAAAATGTGTTCAATGTGCTGCCCATTGTGTTGGATTGTCAATGCAACCCTCTTCTCCCACTCTTCACACACTGATAGCAACACCGCAGGAGAAATGCTAGCACAGGCTTCCAGTATCCGTAGTTTCAGGTGCTGCACATCTCGTATCTTCACAGCATAGACAATTGCCTTCAGATGACCCCAAAGATAAAAGTCTAAGTGAGTCAGATCGGGAGACCTTGGGGGCCATTCAACTGGCCCACGACGACCAATCCACTTTCCAGGAAACTGTTCATCTAGGAATGCTCGGACCTGACACCCGTAATGTGGTGGTGCACCATCTTGCTGGAACTATGATGTCGGTGATAGGGAATTGCTGGCCATCAAGTCAGCTTTGGAGGAATGGCGGTACCTCCTGGAAGGAGCAGCTCACCCGGTATTGGTTTTTACGGACCATAAAAACCATAAAAAACCATATGCTGTGAAGATACGAGATGTGCAGCACCTGAAACTACGGATACTGGAAGCCTGTGCTAGCATTTCTCCTGCGGTGTTGCTATCAGTGTGTGCAGAGTGGGAGAAGAGGGCTGCATTGACAATCCAACACAATGGGCAGCACATTAAACACATTTTATAAATGGTCAGAAACTTGTAAATAACTCATGAAAGAATAACGTTACGTTAAAACCATTGTTTTTCTTGTGAAATTCCCAATAAGTTTGATGTGTCACATGACCCTCTTCCTATTGAAAAAACAAAAGTTGGATTCAAAATGGCCGACTTAAAAATGGCCGCCATGGTCACCACCTATCTTGAAAAGTTTCCCCCCTCACATATACTAATGTGCCACAAACAGGAAGTTAATATCACCAACCATTCCCATTTTATTAAGGTGTATCTATATAAATGGCCCAGCCTGTAGATTGAGGGTGCAATAGTCTGACGTGTTTGAGGATATGTCTATGCCCAGATATCTAATCTTGGATGCCCATTGTAAGGGTAGAATGGGGTCAGCATCTGCCTGTGCTTCACTGTCAATAGGTAGAATTTGCAATTTACCCCAATTTATTTGTAGTCATGAGTAAATGGCAAATTCTGACAAAATCTTCAGTGCCTCCTTAAGGGATGGCCCCGAGTCGTTCAGGAATAGTATAAGATCATCTGCGTACAGAGCGATTTTCTCAACCAAGGTGCCCACCCGGATGCCCTCCACAACCGAGCTCCTCCTTATGGCCGCTGCCACTGGCTCCATAACGATGGCGAACAGGGCCGGCGACAGCGGGCATCCCTGTCTTGTGCCTCTGCCAACCGGGAACGACCCGGACAGCTCACCTCCAAGTTGAATTTTATTTTAGTTCAAACTTTGGAAAATCAGTGAGCCAATCACACAAGCAATAAATAACATTTCTGGAGGCATTCTATACACCAATGGTCTGAATCAGATTGCCACTCTGCCTACCAAGTAGGTACCAAGTTCCTAAGGGATTGGGAGAAGTTTAAGATAGAAAAAAAATGCTCTATCATGTGGTATATCATAACCACCCAGGGAGACGACAACTGGTTCTTCCATACTGTTTGCGAAAGATGGTTTTAAGACGTCTGCATAATCACCATAGTCTTGTAAATTTTCCTATCGCACCCCTTTCTAGCAAAGTAAGGCTCATGTAGAAGTGGGTACTGTAGTGATCACCAGCTGGATACTGGAAGCATAAGACATGTATACATATTCGCCAGCACACCAAGGGTCACCGTCCAAAGATTCTTTATTCAAAGAAAGATCACATCACAGAAAAGTGCAACGTTTCGGAATGTTTCACTTTTCTGTGATGTGATCTTTCTTTGAATAAAGAATCTTTGGACTGTGATCCTTGGTGTGCTGGCGAATATATATACATGCATAATCACCATAGTCATCTGGGACCCGAGAAAATGAATGGCTTACTTCAAGACTGTTTCTATTGGCCCAAGATGAGAGATGCCACGGCAAGTCTATGTAGTCTATGTAGACATTGCCTCAGATGTTTACGGGGAAAAGCCCTGCTAGTTTGAGCTGCTCCAATGGGGCACTTACAGAGTCCGGGCACTATGGTCAGTACAGATTTTCTCTGCATTGATAATGATTCAAGAGAAATTGGTAATGTACTGGTGATGGGGCCAAAGGTAGTTAGAGGTCCGGTTGCATGGCAGATTAGAAGCTACTAGGGACTAAGGTGCAGAGGAGATAGGCTGACTCTGAGTTCCAGTATTACGCCACAGTTTCTTCTGTTGCGGAGCTGCATTCTAGGGCAGGGGAAATTAAGAGTTACCACTAGAGTTGAGCGAACCCGAACTGTAAAGTTTGGGTTCGTACCAAACTTTGCGGTGTTCGGGACCCGAACCCGAACTTTTGAAAAAAAGTTTGGGTTAGGGTTCTGGGTTCTGGTATTTTTTCCCCGCTTGTTGAATAGCTGCAGGGCAGCCAATCAACAAGCGTTTCACTGGTTTGCCCTTAGAAACCATCACAGCCATGCCTACTAATGGCATGGCTGTGATTGGCCCGTGCATCATGCGAACAACTAACCGACGGGACGTCGATAAGTTGTTCGCCCCTTTTTTATGGTCTTGGGTCTTGGGATTGGGTTTGAAAAAAAGTTTTCAAGCCCAAGCCCAGGGCTTGTGGCGTTTCAAACCATGCTTGGGTTTGAAATGTCAAGCCCAAGCGAGTTGAGATCACCATTGAGAATTAAAGGGGACGGGATCTTACGTCGAGGCGTTGTCTTCTTTGACACCGCATTATGACCTTGAGTCTCAGTCGGATAGAGGAGACGTGGAATCAGGGATCATCGAAGATTAGACGGTACGTTGGCCTGGAGATTGATGGAAACCGGGGTAGTGGTCATGTAATGGTTAA
>BLSH010078864.1:220707-234809 GCA_018402905.1 Glandirana rugosa | reverse complement strand
TAACCACTTGCCGACCACCGATCGGCATCTGACGGCGACAGAGTGGCTCTTTAAGGCAAAACGCTGGAGGCGCGCCCACGCGCTCACTGTGTCCGGGGAGGGCCAGGGAGCGGGTGCAGCAGATTCAATCTCTGCCGGCTACCCCCGATGCCCCCCCGGAGTGAAAGAACGGAGGTCCGTGTAAGTAAACACGGACCTCCGTTCTGTGAGAGGGGGAAGGACTGTGATCACAGCCTTCCTTTACACAGAAGCTGTGGTCACTTCCCTTCCCCTGTTAGGGCAGCCCCCATACAGTAAGAACACGCCCAGGGAACACAGTTAACCCTTAGAGCGCCCCCTGCAGGTTAACCCCTTCACTGCCAATGGCATTTACACAGTAATCAGTGCATTTTCATAGCACTGATCGCTGTATAAATGCCAATGGTCCCAAAAAAGCGTCAAAATGTTCCGACATGTCCGCCCCAATATCGCAGTACCGCTAAAAATCGCAGATCGCCGCCATTACTAGTAAAAAAAATAAATAAATAAAAACCCCAGAAATTAATTCTCACCATTCGTAAACGTGACCACTTCTGCGCAAATCAATAAACGCCGATTGCGATTTTTTAAATCACAAATATGAGGAAGAATATAAATCGTCCAGAACTGATGAAAAAAAATGTTTTTTTATATTTTTTTTTTGGATTTGTATTTTAGCAAAAAGTAAGAAATTTGGGTTTTTTTGCAAAATTGTCGCTCTTCTTTTGTTTATAGCGGCGATCAGAAATGATGCAGCGGTGATCAAATACCACCAAAAGAAAGCTCTATTTGTGGGAAAAAAAGGACGCAAATTTCGTTTGGATACAACATCGCACGACTGCGCAATTGTCAGTTAAAGCGACGCAGTGCCGAATCGCAAAAAGGGCTCCGGTCCTAAAGTGTGAAATCCTTCCGGGGCTGAAGTGGTTAAAGTTACCTGTTCATCTGCGCCTCCTTGACCCTGTGAACCTTCCAGCTCACCGGACACTCTAGGTTCAGACATGTTGCATAAACCTTTAAATGACACAATGCAGATTGATTAACTCTCTTAGACTTTTTCTTGTTCAAAAGGTGAGTATGGTAATAGGGTATTAGTCAGCTAAGTCCTGGGTGAACAGCCAAAACTCAGTTGAGAAGGTACCCTAAAGCAATTAAATAACAGCTTGAAATCACAGATAAATAATATCAATGTACATAGGAACAGAAAATGAATGAATGGATCTATAATAAACCACTAGTTACTATGTAGTTACTGTATATGATACCACCACTAAAGGGGGATCACAGGCCAGCCTATTATACCTCTTATCCTAATGAGAGACCAGTTATTATAAGTATTAGGGATGGGTCCCTTTAAATAGCAGTAAAATAGCAGTGTCCAAGGTGCAAGGCCTGCAATGATCTTCAACAGCAAGTTGGAACTCAAAGAACAGGGATTCAAAATATGGCACAGAGATGTGTAGGCAGAGCAAAGCAGCTTAACCTGGCTAGCAGTAATCTTTAGATCAATTCCAAGTGTAAGGTGCCTGTATACAGTGTCCAATGAAATATGACAAGATAGAGATTGTATTGGCGGAGAGAACAGCGTAGGAACCTCCTGAAGAGCGATTCTAGTAGATTCGTCCATCTGCAGAACGGGCGGAGATGACAGACCGGCTGCTGGAGACTGTAGTCTTTTGATCTGGCTGGTACAGCGACTCTGCGGTGATACTCCACGTGCAGCAAGCGGCGTTGGACCTGCCTGGGCCGGGGCTGGGATCGCTGTGTGCAGTGTGGTAGGCCGCAGTCCTCTTGCACAGCAGCGGAGGGGAGTTTACTTGATGAAAGGCGGTAAGTCTGCATCATCAGATGACTGTAGTCCACTGTCAGCTACACTAAAAATAATACATAAATTATTTTATTAATGAATAATTGCTCATTAATTGATGAACAATACCTTCTTGGATGCTTTTCTTTCCTTATTATGATAAATCTTCTTATCAAAACTGCTGCAGGATTATCTGTAAACTACACCAATATGGCCACATTCTTCACTGGCCACACCCACTTTTCAATGTGCTTCATTACATGCACTATGTTCTACCTTTTTAAAAGTTGTCTCTTTTTGTCAAGTTCAAAAGTTGGGAGGTAAGTTTAAGTATTTTTACAAGTCTTCAATAATTCCAGCAGTGGCGGCCCGTCCATTATAGGCGCTGCCCCCATAATCCATGCGCCTGGCCCCTAATCTACATGCAGGGCGCTGGACGCATAGATTCCAAAAGGTTTTTTTTTTATGTGCGGGGCTGACCAACCAATCGACCGGGGTGGCGGCAAGATGTCTTGTTTGCCACTCCCCCCCAAAATATACAGTACCACCTGCCATTGAATCCCAGGAATTCAGCTCCCTTGTAAAACGTAAGTCTTAACTCTAAAACTTAAGTCCAACGACCTGCATGCCATTTCCTGGATTTATCACTAATACTTACATCTGACAGATTTATATAGCATCTGGAAGACAGCTATTGCTGTACTTATGGAAGCTTGACACTCAGGGGCGTTGCTAGGTGGGAAAAAGCACTTAAATCATCCCGGCACCATGGTTGGTATGGTGTCAGGATGATTGAAGCAAATTATTTCTATTATTACATTGTAATATAAAATGAGATCATTCAAATCACCAGAATGCAGAATCAGTGGGAGCCCTGAGCGTGTCACTTGCCACGTTGCCTGCCACCAGATGCCATCAGGTGTCCCCAGCAGAGTGCTCCTTACATCAGGTGTGTCCCTAGTGGCGTACCTCCTTATAGCAGGTGTCCTCAGCAAAGTGCTCCCATACATCAGGTTGCCCCAGCGGCCACAGTGCCTCCTTACATCACAGGTGTCCCCAGCTCCGCGGTCAGAGTGCCTCCTTATATCACAGGTGCCCCCAGCGTAGTCTCCGCTGCCATTACAAAAGACCCGCTCTTGTGATTGAAGCATGGTCACTCCCAGGGAGGCAGAGCCTAGCAGCAGGTGGCTCTAGTGATTCTCTGGAACCTCTGGGCTAATAATAGCCCTCTGAATGCCCAAGACCCGGGGCTTTTTGGGGGCACCCCCAGGGGCTCCTGACGCCTCTGCCGACACTGATCCTTCTGATCTCTAGATCTTCAACAGTAGAATTGCTGCAGCTGCTATACCCGCCTCTCCCCTCCTCTTGCCCAATCATAGAATCCTTGGTATTCTGTGAATGCATTCACAGAATACAAAGGCTTCTGTGAATGGGCAGCAGAGGGGAGGGGTGGGCATAGCTGCACTGTGTGCTTCTCTCCTGTTAGATCCTGAAGTGTCTCTCTGGCAGAGCAATAAACCTGTCAGATGTAAATATTAGAGAGAAGCCCAGTAGGTGTCTTGCACATAGTTGAACTTAACTCATAGAATCCCTTCACTTTTTACAAAGTGGCTGAATTGCTAGAATACATCTAATTCCTTATATGTCAAAATATACAGCAACAGCATAATTGGTTTTATAACACTTCAACTTTTATCAAAGTGGTCCTTGAGCTCAAGTCCAGTGACTTTGCCTAAGCTGAGATGAGGTCATCAGTCTACTGCAGACAGGAGCAAGCATTTCCTCAGTCTCTTCTCCTCCAGTGATCAGACTGCAACATTGTAACTTGTTAGCAAGGTCAGTGGCTGATCTAAAGTTTAAAGATTTATTTTACCCTGAATGCATTCTCTGCAATAAGCTAAAAAAAATGCCCCACTGCCTGCCATATCTACCCCCATCTCTAAAAAATTACCTGATTGCTGTAGAACTGCTCCCCTCACTTCCTGCTTTCACAGCAGATACTGAGGGCAGTGGGAACTATAGACTCCTGCTGCTGTCAGTCAAACTCCTGTGAGAATTAAGCAGGGGCGTGGTTTACCGGTGCTGTGTTTGTCTATCATCACACACAACCCAGATTGAGAGCACGCATGCACAGGTGCCTCTATAGCACTCAGCGGGGATCACCAAAATAGGAGGTAAAGGACAACTTACAAGTATAGCATCTTTTTTATTTTAGACCAAAAACAATGTAGCATTTAGTACCACTTTAAGTAATATTTCATTACCTGCTGCTTGGTCCCTATAATTAAAGTCTTTTTGGTCCCACCAATGTGTCTGCTTGTATAACTTTGATAGGGACATTAGCCCACAGGCTCCCTCTGATTAGAATGGTTCGATGTACTCTATAAAACTTAGCGCTCTATAAATACGGGAAGTCAATAAACAGTTCCAGCTTGTTATTTTTGAAAATCCCAGCACATAAATGTAAATTTATGACTTATTGAATTTCAGATTGCGCTTGTGTTTGTTTGTGAACCAGTATTTGAAAACACGTTGTTGGAGCCATCAGGGAAAACTCTGCAGATTTGCGAGCACAAATGTGGATGTCGGACGCATGTGCGATTATTCCAAACAACTGGACGTGACGCAGGCACTTTTTATCTGCTCTGCAACATGCTGCTAATCCAGCATAAGCTATGTATACGAATGTACAGGACGTTGATTTAAATGCCACTTTCCAAGTACGAACTGTGTTTAAGCATGCGGTCAAATCTCCTCAACTTCCAAAGCCATAAAACAACAGAAGATACTGGCTGCCTCCTTCTACCTGCAATGTTTTAACTGACAGCTCCACTCTGCATTATATACTCATTTTGGATGGCCATGGGTGAGTTTAGTTTGTCTTTTGCTCCCCTTCTTTAAAAGTTCTTTCATCTATCTAGTCCTAACACCATCTAAATTTGACTATAGGTCCAAGTCACCCACTGGATTCTTTAGAAGAGATAGATGTGTCCACATTAGACAGTGACGTATTTGTTGGTGCTGAAGGGGTTTAAGAGGCCAATAGGAAACTTTCCAATTAATTGTGTCCTAAGTACATCTGCATCCTGGTTAGCATATTTTATTTGCTTCTTTAAGTGAAACAAACGTTATGAATCTTTTTGGAAAATATGTAATCGTTTAATGTGAATGTCAGCATAAGACATATTTTAAAGTGGTTGTTACGGCTCAAGGTTTTTTACCTTCATGCATTTACCCCTTATGCATGAAGGGGGAAAAAACCTTCTGTGTGCAGCAGCCCCCCCAATACCTACCTGTGCCCCAACTCGATCCAGCGATGTGCATGAGAGCCTCGGCTGTCCTGGATCTCTCCCTCCTCATTGGCTGAGACAGCAGTGGAAGCCATAGGCTCCTACTAATGTTAATCACAGCCAGTGAGCCGATGAGGAGAGAGTGGGGGGGGGGGAGGGCTGAGCTGCACTGTGTATGAATGGGCACATAGATCAGTGGCTGGGGAGCAAGTCTGCTTGGGTGCCCCCACAGCAAGCCACTGTAAGGGAACTTGACAGGAGGTAGGGGCCAGGAATGCCGACGGGGGTCCCGAGAGGAGGTGCTGGGACCAGTGATGACTCCCACCATATACACCTTACCTTCTGCTATACCATCCAGCGAGTGATCCATCCATACAAGTTGAGACTGCTTGATTCCACATCGGCGGACTCCCTGTATATGCCTCCAGATCACGGGCGCACAGCAGCTTCACGCAGGTTGAGACTGCCAGACTGGAGCGGTGGCGGTCTCCCTGTGTGTGTCCACAGCTCTTCAGTGCATTGTATGGCAGTTCTATGATGTTCTGCACATCATCCAGCCACAACCATGAGTTACCTGGTTTACTCTAAGGGGAACTGAATTGCACAGTGAGGAGCAGAGCCCCTGCATTCATAATCACCCTAATCACTTTTTGATTGACTCTGCCACAGTTGTGTAGGTGTATATAAAGCCTCACTATTCATCTGCATCCTTATTGCCTTCTTGCTCTTCATGTGATGTATGCAGCTGGTGACACCATTGTTAGGACTAGACTCAACTGTTGGTTTGGGACCAACTTTGTTTAGCTACACATTGGACCTTGTGGGGTGATCATTCTGTGGTGGGACAGAGTTTTGGGGCACATTTCCATCTTAGGGGGGCAGTGAGGGTTTCTCAGCTCCCTGGCAGTGAGGGGTGGCTGGGATTTTTGAGGCACCAAGATGTGGGATGGATGGTCCGGGCAATGTCATATGAATCATTTTGTTTAATAAATGTAGTTGACTTATATGGTCGGTGGAGTGTTTTGTATTTTGTTTTGCCCTTTTGTGATGACTGTCCATATACTACCCTAGCCTGTCCATATAATATCCTAGCCTGTCCATATAATGCCCTAGCCTGTCTATATACTAGCCTAGCCTGCCCCTATACTGCCCTAGGCTGTCCATATACTACCCTAGCCTGTCCATATGTAGCGCCCTCCTAGTTTGGGTACTAGTGAGTGTATATAGTTTTTGGCTCTGTCTGCTTAACAGAGGAGCTGACAGGTAAATTTACATGCTGTCTGCTTATCAGGAAGCCTGATTTAAGTAAGGTCTGCTCTATGTGCTCTGGTGCTGTTTCATATGGTCTGGAGATCTTTTACCATGTCCAATAGTACCGACCCCTATTGGACAAAGGGGAAAGGACTCAGCCAGTGACAGCGGGTGTGTTTGGAGGTGGTTCTGGCCAGCTGGCAGGGGAGTGGTGACCCACTGCATCTTGGGTGAACACCTTCATATAAAGGGGAGCACATGGGCTCAAGGTTAGGAGTCCCAGCCCACCCAAGCTTGAGGGGTGAGGCATATGTACAGCTCTTGGCTGCTAGGCCCAAAAGCCTATCCAGGAGGCTGCCGGCTGCTAGGCCTAATCGAGGCCTATCCGGATGATGAAGCTGCAACCCACAGTTCCATAGAAGCTGACAGAGGGAGGATGTCTCTGGATTCGGTCTGATACTGCAGTGGCAAAGTGTCGCTTGGAGGTTGGCAGAAAGGGCTACCGACTGTCCCAGGACATGGTGTGAGTACAGATCTGTGAGAAAATCCCAGAGACTGTGTGCTAGAATTTCCCCTGCCCTCATATCAGCTTAATTGGGTGTGCCAGCTAGAAAGGAGACACTGGCTAGTGTCTTGAAGAACAGAGTCCAGCTTCTGTCCTTTATATTTAACAAGGGACCTGTTCTGATAAAGTCAGCCTGCCATGGAGTGTATTGGTAATCTGCTACACTGAGTTAGAAAGGAGACACTGGCTGGTGTCTTGAGGAAACAAAGTCCGGCATGTCCTTTGTTGCTTAAAGATGGACTTGTTTCACTGGAGTCAGTCTGCTGTGTGAAGCCACTGATTGCCTGCTGTACAGAACCTAGAGAGAATTTGTCCTCAGTTACATTCAGTCACTTGGAGTATCCTATCTCTACCCTTCTCCTATCCAAGTTCAGCAAATAAAGCATTGGAAATTAATCCCCTAGACTGGTCATTGGAAACAAGCAGGATTGTGTGTGCACCTGGCTGTGTGAAAATACCATAGTGACTGGCTGCAGAATATTCAGTGGGAGGCTCGGGAAAATACAAATTTCATTAGCAGCTCCTTCGGGGGTACCGCTACATGTGGGGGCTCATAGTCCGGGATTATCCCCTGAATCTATCGCAGTAATGGTTGTCACTAGCAACGGCCGGATAAAGTGTTTGAGAAAATTTAATTTTTTCATGTCTTGCCGTGTGGATTGCGGGACCGCAATCGAAGAGAAAGTGTCCTGTGTTAATGTCTGCTTTCAAGTGTTGAGTGCAACCATTTTGTCAGAAAGTGGAGAAAGCAAAGTTTATTCACAAGTTAAAATGGCGGCCGCGGAGGGCCATGTGCGCACGTGTATTGTGCGAGTGAATGTCTGCTGCACAGCCACTAACAGGACACTTGCAGGCCACAATGGTGAAGATTGTGATTTGAAACACTGGAGAAGGAGTGTTGCCTGCTCGTCTGCTATGCTTGACGCTGTCTGCTTCACAGTAGCGCCTATCAATGTCGGGCGGCGGTCAAGCAATAGCAGTGAAGGGGTTAATTCGCGCCAAAAAGACCCACCAGAGGGGCGGAGTTGCCGCCATGCAGTCAGTCAGTCTGGCGTGGGCGGAGTCGCCGCCCACCATCGGCCAATCCGGAGCGAGAAGGAGAGCCCTGACATCACTTCCGCCTCCGGGTGTAGCCGAGAAGAAGCCGCGTGTGCAGAACAGTAAGATGGCGGATACCAGAGAGACTGCTCGTGGCGCAGAGCCGGAGAAGATGACTGAGTGGAAGAGCTGCAGAGTGACCGACACTGGGGTGAGATTGATGCCCAAAGGAAGCCTCGCACTATGCAACGCCGGAGGTAAAGAGCACCTGGGACTGGTATGTGGCAGATGCCGACGGGTGACTGTACAATTGAGTGCCTGGGGTCAGTGCGGTCATTGCGGGGAGATGTTGCTGCAGCTAGAATCCAGCGATTGTCAGCCGAGGGTTCTGCAGATTGCTTGGGAGACAGGCTGTACTACAGAAGCGACCATGCCCATTCCTATCTCTGCTGAGGGAGACAGACGTGCTCTGCAGGCGCCACTGGAACCGGGGCCGGTGGTCTACACCCATACCACGGTCTGCCAAACCCAGGAGACCTACGTCTCTACAGTACAGCAAGTACGGCAGCCATCGCTACCCATAGCTATTCCTGCAGCCCATGTACCGGCCATTGAAGCGGCAGAAGGGACCCACCTCAGCCAGACAGAAGGATCCACCAGTCCCTCAAGTGAGGAGAGACCGGGAATTATTCATGGGTGATCCCCCAGCTTTGTATTTCGTCATGGGTCCATTGAGGAGGGACTAGGTGACTGGGGATCGGGGACAGACACAGAGTGGGACTGTGAAACCTCCGATAAAGATGGATCTTTGTGTGTGGAGCAGCTGGATGGAAGCAGGGAAGAAGCATCCATCCTTGTCCAATGTGCTAAAAATTTGGGCTTCTGTGAAACCTATGCTACCAGAGCTCCTGATCTGTCCCCTCCCCGCAACTACGCTCGGGCTCGAGCACAAAACGATGCCTACACTCTTCTCATCAAAAGGGAAGTAACCGTTTATGTCCCAGCAGGCAAGGGTGATAGGAAAACTTTGCCCAAGTTCTCCCGTTTCCAGCGCCTGTTGCAGCGCAAGGTCGCCCTCGAGTATGGGTATGACTACCCTTATGCTCCTCGGGAGATCATGCAAGAAATTGAGACCAAGCATGACCAGTGGTGTGACGAAGCTGTGTGGGACTTTATGTTTATACCAAAGCCATACAGGAACCAAACTAAGTCGGCCTTGTGGAAGGAGTTTTTGACTGTCCGGGAGAGTTGGAACCTCGGGAGGTCAATCCACATTGACAAAGTGGTTGTCAAGAGGCCAAAGAAAAAGGACAGTGAGTGGTCCTGCAACATCTGGGGTCCCAATGGAGGGATGGCCCAGATTCCTCACCCAGACTTCTACCTCTGAACCACATTCCAGCGGTTGTTTGTTCAAGAAAAAGAAAAGTGTTCAGATGTCAAGTCAGCTGCTCAAGAGATGATCAGCTGAAAGTTGTTCTACAGAGTTGAAGCAGTTCAAGTTGAAGTTGTTACCGGGGGCAATCCCCCCAAAATTCCCAATCCCCTTTCCCTTCTATCCTTGTAAAACCAAGAAGGGGCTATTTGGGATTTGTTCTTCAACTAGGAGAAAAGGAAATTCTGCTAAAGAAGACTTCTCCTACTTAAAGTGGACACTTTGTGAAGAGTTATTCAAAGAGACACTTTGCGAAGATATTTCTTCAAAGAGACACTTTGCGAAGATCTTTGGGCCAGTTGGCCAATGTAAATGTGTTTGAAGCCACAAATTAAAGGGGCTGCTGCTATGCCAGAAGGCAGTTGCCCAGCATTTCTGTTCTCTAAGTAATGTGCCGTAGGAAGTGACTTCCTCTGTTGCGAGCTCCTACTGTTGTTCTACAAGTAACATGTTGAAGGAAAAGACTTCTTCTGTTGCAAGCTCCTTCAGAAGGCAACTGTTAAATTCGTGGAGTAAAACTTTAATGCACAACATTCCACAAATGTGTCAGTTAGATAGATTGGTAGGATGTTATTGTTTTGTCTTTTTCAGGTCCACAAGGAGACAACGTGTCAAGGTTGCCCTTAGGGGGCAGTGTTCATGAAGATGCCTCTACGAGAATGTTAGTGGTAGATGCATGCCAGTGGGGAAACCGCCTCTGAGGAGAGGGTGTTCCCACTAAATAGCTACTCAGGATTGTATATAATTGTTTGCTTGAGTATGTTTCTCTCTTTTTCTTTGCAGGACTGTGAAGAAACTTCAGGCCTCTGCTGAGGCAAATGTACCATATATGTGTATAATTGTACTATTGTGTAGCAATAGTTAGTCAGGATGTATTATTTGTGTTTACCCCCTCCCCCAACCATTTTTATGCTTGGCGGGGGGTGCACTAACAAAGTGCAATTGGTAGAGTTCCACTTAAAATGTGAAATGTTAAGTACAACCAAAACATCTATGTCTATTGGATGTGGTGGTTACATTGGCACCCCTAGTCATTGCTATTTTTGGCAGGGGGGGGTGCATTGATAAGGTATATTGGTAAAGTGAAATCTGAATATTCTACAACTAAGCTATTTGTACTACTGGCCACATATGGGGTATGCCCCATGGCTCTGTTCATTTGTTATCTTCCCTTTTCCCCCATTCCACAACATGGGATACTCCGCTTAGTCTTTTTGATAGATTTTTGTAGGGGCGGCTGCCCAGAGCCAATGAGGACATTGCTCATTTTTGGCGGGGGGTGGATGTAGCGCCCTCCTAGTTTGGGTACTAGTGAGTGTATATAGTTTTTGGCTCTGTCTGCTTAACAGAGGAGCTGACAGGTAAATTTACATGCTGTCTGCTTATCAGGAAGCCTGATTTAAGTAAGGTCTGCTCTATGTGCTCTGGTGCTGTTTCATATGGTCTGGAGATCTTTTACCATGTCCAATAGTACCGACCCCTATTGGACAAAGGGGAAAGGACTCAGCCAGTGACAGCGGGTGTGTTTGGAGGTGGTTCTGGCCAGCTGGCAGGGGAGTGGTGACCCGCTGCATCTTGGGTGAACACCTTCATATAAAGGGGAGCACATGGGCTCAAGGTTAGGAGTCCCAGCCCACCCAAGCTTGAGGGGTGAGGCATATGTACAGCTCTTGGCTGCTAGGCCCAAAAGCCTATCCAGGAGGCTGCCGGCTGCTAGGCCTAATCGAGGCCTATCCGGATGATGAAGCTGCAACCCACAGTTCCATAGAAGCTGACAGAGGGAGGATGTCTCTGGATTCGGTCTGATACTGCAGTGGCAAAGTGTCGCGTGGAGGTTGGCAGAAAGGGCTACCAACTGACATGGTGTGAGTACGGATCTGTGAGAGAATCCCTGAGACTGTGTGCTAGAATTTACCCTGCCCTCATATCAGCTTAATTGGGTGTGCCAGCTAGAAAGGAGACACTGGCTAGTGTCTTGAAGAACAGAGTCCAGCTTCTGTCCTTGCTATTTAACAAGGGACCTGTTCTGATAAAGTCAGCCTGCCATGGAGTGTATTGGTAATCTGCTACACTGAGTTAGAAAGGAGACACTGGCTAGTGTCTTGAGGAAACAAAGTCCGGCATGTCCTTTGTTGCTTAAAGATGGACTTGTTTCACTGGAGTCAGTCTGCTGTGTGAAGCCACTGATTGCCTGCTGTACAGAACCTAGGGAGAATTTGTCCTCAGTTACAGTCAGTTACTTGGAGTATCCTATCTCTACCCTTCTCCTATCCAAGTTCAGCAAATAAAGCATTGAAAATTCATCCCCTAGACTGGTCATTGGAAACAAGCAGGATTGTGTGTGCACCTGGCTGTGTGAAAATACCATAGTGACTGGCTGCAGAATATTCAGTGGGAGGCTCAGGAAAATACAAATTTCATTAGCAGCTCCTTCGGGGGTACCGCTACACATATAATACCCTAGCCTGTCCATATACTACCCTAGCATGTCTATATAATGCCCTAGCCTGTCAATTTACTATGCTAGCCTGTCTATATATTACCGTAGCCTGTCTATATACTGCCCTAGCCTGTCCCTATACAGCCCTAGCCCGCCCCTTGGAATTGAACATAATGGTATGTCATATAATTTTGCATATAATGCATATAGACAAGATACTGTTACATGTAAATCTGGCTTCCTGATAAATTTAATTTTAATTATCATAATGTAAACTAATTGATGTTGGGGCCTTTTGGTGGGTGTGTTTTTTTTTTCTTTTGGGAGGGGGGGGCAGCATTTCATTCATGGACCCAGGCAGCACAATGGTCTTGCAGGTACAGCACTTGCAGGGTTAAAACAGGCAGTGAGGAGCATCATATTGCCTCCTCACTCCCTGTCAAATGCCACTGAAAAGAAATCTGAGCTCAGATTGCTATTTAGAGGCATGGCCATGTTGCTGCATGTCTAAACCTAGCTTGAAAATCCATAGTCAGGGCACAGATTCACTTTAAAGTGGCATTTAATAAGAAATCTGAACTTGTACAAAGGCTAAACAGCTGAGTTCTCTAATGTGGGGTTTTGTCTTCTCTTCTAAAGCAAATCAATCCAATCCCAATGAAAACTCACTGTTGATGAGAAGAAATAAAGCCTCTTTCAGCCAGCGTCATCTTTTAGACTTTTCAAACCCACCGGGGTTAACTGGCCCGCCATCAATCCCCACATCTTATAGATAGCAATTTGCTCTCTGGGCCGGTGCGTACGGATTAGCCGACAAGAGAAAGTGGAATATATTTTAGCCAAGTCTACTTCATCACCGTTTCCTATTATAAGAGCACAGAGCTTTGTAATTCATTTTCAAAACTTGAGGAGTGTATTAAAAATTGTAATCTCTTCTTACATGCTATCTTAATTGAGTGTAAAGTTTGAAATTGGTTTTAAATTTTAAATCAGGTTTTGATTCAAAGTTCTGGCTTCTTCCCCTTCTTTCTCCCCGCTCGCTCTTTACACGCACCATCTAATTTCCACAGGGGAACATCTCTGACCTCGGGAGAGTTTGCGTCCGACTCTTTCCATCCAACGTTGTGCAGTTTCACACTTACAGGCATATTGGATGTATTTTGCAGAAATAGCTACTTAGATCTGTCAGCTTTTTTATTGTTTTAAGCCCTGAGAAGAAGATGAGCAAGGAAGAATGCAATTAAAATTTACAAACATAGTTGTTAGGAAGATAGGTGGAGAGGACAATGTAACCTTCTTAAGCATTTGATACATAAAGTGGACCTTTTAGTAACTTTACAAGTGCGAATGAGGTGTATTGCCAGCAATTCAAATGTCATTTCATTCATTTTTTTTCTTTATAAATGTCTGTTTTGCTGCAGTAGGTTCTATGCATGGTACAGATGCGCCACTTTACAGACAGACTAAGGGGACCCCCCAGGTACTATATTTAAAGGAATTTTTCATTTTTATTGTTGCACTTTAAGCATCATTAAAATCACTGCTGCTGAAAAAATAATCTTTTTTAAAACATTTTTTTTTGCATTGATACATGTCCCCCAGGGCAGTACCCATACACTTTTTATGGCCAATTACTTGCATATAAGCCTTCAAAATGGGGACTATTGATTTTTCAAGATCAGGCCTTTTTCTCTGTTTGGGAGTTCTGGTGCGAACTGAAAAGGGAGGTGTTTCGGCCCATCTCTACTGACAAGTAGCGTTATACAGCAACCATATTTTATCATTAAAAAGCAGTCTTTGAGCTCCAGTGAGTTTGCCCAGACCGAGATGGTGCCTTCAGTCTGTTGCAGGCAGATAGAAGCATTTGCTCAGTCTCCCCTCCATCAGTTATCAGAATGTAACATTGTAACTGTGTAACACAAAGTTGAAGCAATATTAAACCCAAAACCAAACATTTAACATACTGTATTGCATTTTTCCAAGCCCTAGATGTGATGGCTGCATTCATTTTCTTTTTCTTTAGTCCTCAGTTTTCACGTGGTGATCTAGCTAGTAACACACTGCTTGTCTTAGAGCACCTACACTCTGGATGTAGCCGCAACAGACACCTTTGGACAGCAGTGTTGTCAGTCTCTGGGGAGGGTAATGATAGATGGACTAACATATTCAGATAAACTGACAAATTGAAGCCAAACATTTTCTCACACTTTTTACGCAGTTACAGCAACAGTTTTTTTTTTGGGGGGGGGGGGGGAATAAAG
>BLSH010078864.1:176808-203034 GCA_018402905.1 Glandirana rugosa | reverse complement strand
CCCCCCCCCCCCCCCCCCCGTAGACCAGGAAAGGAAAAACATAAAAAAACATAAACAGAATAAACTTCAGCTTTAGCAGACCAGAAGAAGACAAATATGAGAATTTCGCCATTAGGAATTATATACTTGTAAAAACCCCTATTAGGTTCTTTTTTTTGAAGTCTGAGGGGTTGATTTACTAAAGCTTGAAAGTGCAAAATTTGGTTCAGCTCCACACAGAAACCAATCAGCTTCAAGGTTTTATTGTCAAAGCTTGATTGAACAAGCTGATTGGCTAGAGTGCACAGCTACACAGTTTTTTGCACTCTCCAGCTTTAGTAAATCAACCCCTATGTGTCAGGGAAATGGCCGTAGGAGAACTGGCAACATTGCCAGTACTGGTAATGGTCACATCCAGTGCACTGGTGCAAGAAATAGCGAACAGACGCATGCACAAGGGCACGAATGTGCGAACGCACATGTGCAATGGCTCTAATCGGCGACCATGCAACGTGACAGATGTGGCCACTTACTGGCCTATATAAGACTGCTGCTGAGCCCACTTCATTGCTGGATTGTCGTCAGCCTTCTGTGTTCCTGAGTAGACCACCAGCTCTACTCTCCTGTACCCATCTGGCAACTTGTGCTTCTTTGGGCACTACACCTTCTGTACCATCTTCAGGGGTGTACTGCACTCAGCCACAAGGGGAGCCCTCTCAGCATTTCGGCCTCCAAACAGGTACATGACAGTACAATCCAGCCATATCAGAGGCCGACGGAGGTGCTTCCCCACTCAAGGCTCTGTGCCAACAAGTCACCGCTCTCACACAAGCCATGCAGGGAACTTCAGGAGGGCTACTTCCAGTTAGAGGGTCGTCTACAGCACTTGACAGTGGCTTCAGCTCCTTCAGATTCCTGTTCACCTTCCATCAGCACTGCATCCACTTCCAGGCCTCAAAAACGTGCCAGCCCTACTCGTTTGGTGATGGTTCCTCCTCCTGAGCCACGGGTACCAACACCCGAATGGTTCTTGGGTGACCGGAAGAAGTTCAGGGCCTTCAAGAATACTTGCTTGTTGTACCTGGCCCTGCAGCCCAGAAATTTTTCTCTTGAGTCTGTAAAAGTGGGATTTATTATCTCCCTATTATCTGAAGAACCCCAGGCCTGTGCTCATAACCTATTGGAACAAAAGAACTCTGCCCTGAATACTGTGGACACTTTCTTTGAAGCTATGTCACAATTATATGATGATCCCCAATGCGTGGCCTCTGCTGAATCTGCCTTACATGCTCTACAAGAAAAACACACAGTAGATGATTACACCGTTGACTTCCTCAAATGTTCTGCTGACACAGGTTGGAATGAGGCAGCATTTAAGTACCAGTACCTCCTAGAACTATCTGAAATCCTCAAGGATGAATTGGCTCGAGTTGTGGCTCCTACTACTCTTGAAGGACTTATCCAATTAGCCATCCAGCTTGACAGGCGCCTACAGGAGCGGCAGTCGGAACATGCTCAATCCTTGCGGTCTACTTGGATGCTACCCCAGATTCCACCTGCTGTTTCCCTTGCATCTGTATCAACTTGTCCGGCAGCCTCTGGAAGGGAACCAATGCAAATTAGCCTGGTCCATTCCTCCCTCACTCCTGACGAGAAGCAACGCCACCGGCAGGCTAATCTTTGCCTCTACTGTGGAGGGACCGGACATTTTCTATGCAATTGCCCCATAAGTTCTATACACGAAGTCCCATGCATCTTCAGGTCTCTTGATCTTCCCTTTCTCATCTTGTCCTCCCTGTATCCTTATAGGTGGCAGTAGGGGAGGTCCGGCTTCAAGCAATCATTGACTCATCATAAGACTGCTGCTGAGCCCACTTCATTGCTGGATTGTCGTCAGTCTTCTGTGTTCCTGAGCCTCTGTGCATATTCTGTTTTGATTCCCTGTTGTAACCCGGCTTGTTCCTGACCTGCCTGATCTGCCCTCCTGGCTTGACCCCCTGGCTTGTTTTACCAACTTTGCTGGTGTCTCCAGTGTTTGACCCTCAGCCGGACTTGCTATCATTACCTGTTCCTAGTTTACCTGTATTTGACCTTGGCTTGATCCTGTTCCTGTTACCTGCCTCTTCCTCCTGTTGGATCTATGGTGTTTGACCCCTGGCCTGGCTTTGACTACCGCCTTCTGCACACACCATTGCCAAGTGATGCAGAGGATTCCTTAAGACCCAGCTGTGTATCATGCATCATCCAATATGCTTCAAGTGACTACCAGCTCTACTCTCCTGTACACATCTGGCAACCTGTGCTTCTTTGGGCACTACACCTTCTGTAGCACCTTCAGGGGTGTACTGCACTCAGCCGCAAGGGAGCCCTCTCAGCATTTTGGCCTCCGACCAGGTACGTGACACTGTGTACCATCAGATTTTCTTTTTATACTTCCTATCCCATTGTCTCAAAATAATGTATTTTAGATTGTTGTCACTTCAACAAGTGTCTCGACTCTCTATCAGAAAATGTTTTCTTTATTCCTGTATTGGTGCAAACTTAAAGTTTTGGACTTTCCCTAGTATCAGTTCCAGTGCCAATAGTTATTAGTTTGGTATCTTTGTCCTGGGCGCTGGGTGACCTTGTCCAGGAACTGTGCATGCAACAGTCAATGAATGGGAAGTGCTCTGTGCTGAGTGGCTTCCTGTTTATTCACATGCTGAAGCATAGTAAACCCAGTTTACTATGATACAGTTATGAATGAACACAGTAAGTGAGTGTGTTCATTTAGAAAATGAAGACGTTGGTAAATTACATATTTATTAGCCTCTTTCCCCACTCTCCATCCTGAGATACCCCCGCCACCCAGCAGCTGGGTTGAGAGGAGAGGAGGGAAGCCAGCAGCACTGTGGGGAGGGAGGGTGGGGCAACATGGGGAAGCCCGGGCAGTAGGGGGAATCAGCACTGTACGTAGTTATTAGGGTGTGCGTATGCCTATGGTCACCAGGACAATTAGAAGCGTTGAATCTCATCAACAAGAACACAGACACTAATTAATGGTGCACTATGATTTCCTTATTGTATCCAAAACTACAAAAAATATTTTAGTTTTAGATATTTTTAAGGACGTGATTTATGTCCAGTGAGAATAAATATTTGTTCATTACATATAAAAGCTCTGCTTACTTTCAGCACTACCCAACGATTGTGTAGCTTCTTACAATACAAATCTGTGAGTCGGCTGACTTACTGAAAACAATGCACTCCCTGTGTGGCTGATGCCTTAACACTAGGTTATATGAGGTTGAGTTAAGTACAGAGTGCCCTCTAGTGGATCATCTACTAATCTCTTTATTTAACACTGTAGCAACAATAAAAAGAAGAGAGATAAATAATAATGTGAAAGTCACATAAAAATGACTTCAAGGTAACAACAATAACAACTAGGTGCTCAATGAAAACATGCTATTCTTTTAATGATATAGCACCCCTTTATTAACCTAGGACAAAAAGGAGCAATATTCAAAAGCCAACAGCAACTAATTACAAATTCAGCTGTGATCAATGATACAGGCTGTTCACTTTTTCTGCTTGTTCATGCAGAAATTAAGCACAAAAAAATAGAAATGCAGTGTATTTTATTCCTTGGATCACGACTGCAATGCACAACAATCGCCATTACCCAAGGTGCACCTCAGCAGCAGGTAAGGTCTTATGAGTCCACCAGTCGTCTCCAATTTTTTTCCTTGTAACAATATTTTGAACCGGCATAACCTTGTGTCAGCACAAATATGGCAGCTCGTAATTTTATTAGGGGATGGCGCGGTCCATGCTCCCAAGTTCTACAGGCTTGCCAAGGGCAGTTTGGAATTTCACAGGCCTTTTAATCTTGCCGTACATAACAGATTTAACTGTGTTTGTTAGCATTTCTTTAAAGGCTCCCTGGAGCATCTCCCAGATAAAGCAGCGGCAGCCGTCCTGTATGGTGAATACCAATCAGTCTGGTGATGCAGCGCTGGAGCTGTGAGAGGGCCCAGAGTCACCCACACAGCAGGGAGGGGGTTTATGGATAGTGGATAATTTTATTCCCGGGTTACACAGGTGATATACAATTGTCTACCATGCAATCATTTAATCGTCTGCTTCATGCAAAATTAATGTTTCAGTTTTGTGTTCTTGCTTGCAAGATGAATCGCTGGCGTCTTTTATCTTTCAGGGACTCCGTTGGTGAGATACTACTGTACCATTTCCAGCTCAGCTACACTGCCATGGCTAGCAGAAAGCCAAATGCTGGAGTCACATATATAAATAAACAGAGACCCAATATTGGAGTGTAACTCCCTAGTATCTTGCAAAGTCCAACTCAGGGCTATGATTCTTTAACCACTTGAGTACCAGCCTGAATTTGCCACTAAATTACCAGGCCATTTTTCAGTGATGTGATAGCTTGACTGACAATTACTCCACCGTGTAACACTATAAATCAGGGGGGTTGAGACAGGTTGAGTTTTTTTTGGTAATATTTTTTTAACCAATAAGTTATTTATTTCTTTTTTTTCATAAACATTTTATTGAGAGCAAAAAAGAGCATACAGTCAAATTGACGTTGTCATTTACAATCCTGGTTTGAACAGTTTGACAGCAAATGCGAGACACAGATAACACTTATCACTGTGTGATCATAAGGCATTCCTCCCAACTTTCTGAGATGGGGGTGATGGACACTTATTAGCAAAAGTTTGTAGGAATAGGACACACCCCCTGCCATGCCCCCTTACATCAGAATTGTACAAAAATTGTTTGGTTAAATCCATAAGTGCTTTTTTTTTACCATTAATATTCATTTATACTGGCTTTTGGAATTTACAAATGCAGCAATTTAGAAATTGGGTGAAAGGTTTAGCACTGGAAAGAAAAGAAGATGTGGAAAGGAAAGAAGAAAAGAGAGAGGAAGGAAGAGAAACAAAAATGGGGGAAGAAGGGAGGTAAATTTAGGGTGGGAGGGGATGGGGATGAGGGGGTAGAAGGAGCACAATAAAAAACCTTCCCTACCCGAGTCCAACACCCCTGGAGGGGGAGAGAATTCACCTTCGGTCTTGTACATAGATCCAAACAAGCGTTGAATATCTGGAGGTCTTACACAAACTCTACTCTATTGGTAGTCCTTGTATACCTCAGTTGTTTTAAAGTGGGTCCAGCAAAACCATGTGGAGGTAAATTTAGTTAATCTCTCATGAAAAATGTAGATAAGCTCCTCAATTTCTTTGACTCTTTTTAGCCTACTGAACCAGGCCCCGACTGGCCATAAGGCAGACCGGGCATTTGTCCAGTGGGCCAGGGCCGCGGGGCTGTGTGTCCTAACAGCCTACCACCCTTGTCTCCTCGCACATTCTCGCTGTACCCCTCCCTCCTCCAGCTCTGACTCCCAGCCACACAGAGCTCTGGATCCAGGCTCTCCCTGGCTGGATGCTGAGGCAGAGAACAGCAGGGGCTCCGTATGTAGATATTGTACGGTGGTATCCCACCAAGTTTGGTGCCTATTGCACTGAGCATAGTGGGTCTCTCCCTCCTCCATGTGCTGTCCGTTCAGCTCCTCTCCTGCGGGAGGCAGAAGATGCGCCCTACACTCCATGGTCGAATTTATGGGGATGCTGGGGTGCCCCCCAGATTTCAGTTGTGGCCCCCCACCATGGACATTATGGCCACTGAGCTTCTCCCCAAACCCCCTACTCAGGGCCGGGAAAAGTGGCGGGGTACAGAAGAAGTGTCAGCAGCAGAAAGGAGAGAGCCAGGAGGAGGTGTGGGCTCTCTGTGCTCTCTTCCATCCTGTCAGTGGAGCGCTCCTCTATACAGTGGAAGGATCGCTCCTAGCTCGAACGGTACAATGTATAATTACCCCCCTCCCACATTCCGCACCTCCTCACTACTCCTCTAAGATTGGAAGGAGGGGGGCTTGTGGAGGAAAGTGATGGGGGGCTGTTTATGCTGGAAAGGGAAATGGGAGGAGGGGAATTTGTGCTAGGAGGAATAGAGGGGGAGCAAAGTTTGTGCTAGAAGGAGGAATGGGGGGGATTTGTGGTAGAAGGAGGGAAGGGGGGTTGATTTGTGCTAGAAGGAGGAATGGGGGAATTTGTGCTAGAAGGAGGAATGGGGGGGATTGGTGATAGAATGAGGAATGGGGAGACGGTATGTGTTAGGAGGCAGGATTGGAGAGATTTTGGGCTACCACAGACCGCAGTCACCACTCAACTGGCGCTACCCGCTATGCAGCCATGCCGGTGTCTCCTGTCCCACCCCAACAGCAATGTCATCCTATCAGCAGAGCAGGAGGTGGGAAGAGCTGGATATCTGCACAATCTTTTCATATTAACCCAGCCACTTTTTAATATGATCCAGATCTGCAGCTCCTCCCACCCCCCGCTGTAAGAATGCAATCATTGGTGGGGTGGGAGAGTCGGGAGAGGAGACACAAGCTTCTTGGATTGTTACATTCAGCGAGTCCTTGTGAGCATACATATACGTGTCTCAGTTATATCAATATCCAAATCTTTCTCCCAAGCCATGCATGAGGAGTCTGGAAGTGAGAAAAGTTACCTAAATAGTAGTGAGTAGAGATCAGGTGACGTTGTGGGGAGTCTTTCTTACACAGGGACTCAAATAGCTTGTGTTGCTTGTGATAGACCCAACCAGGACAGGGGCTTTTGGAGAGGACTTGATTACTTCTCTGAATGGAAAGAGGTAATATTAATTTTGTATGGGTCAATTGTCAGAGGGAATATGGTGCCACTCCTGCAGACAGGGTTGGACTGGGTTGGAGATGCGCCTTCACTTGGGACAGAAATATTTATCAACAATGTCCCTTAAGAAGTCTATGAAGATAAATGAATTCCACCTATTCAGACAGCTGGAATATTGTCGGAGTTTGTCTCATAGACTGTTGTAGACTTTTTGCCGGATAGTCTGAGGTGGGGTTTGTATTTTTATATGATTATTGTTAAGTAGGTCTTTCCCATTGTTCTATTGTTTCTGTCTGTCTGAGCATCTGTTGAAGATGAGATTATTAACCTGTTACCAAATTATTGTGAGATGTTATGTGTTTTATAATTATGATAATGTGTTGTGAACAGCACTTTGTATTCAGGGTTGTAGGTGCCGAATGATCTGGTCACCTAGGCTGGTTTAAGTGACTGGTTAATTAGCTCATGTTATTTATATCACTGTCAGCTATTAGTTGCTAGAGGTGGATTAGCATAGTTTGTGTTGACTGTCCCTTAGTTATGTTAATTATATTCCTGTATACATTTCTCTTTGCATGCAATAATCTGATCAGGCTCACCTGATTGCGTGGTACATACATTTTCTGTGAGTTTACAATAAACAGTTTTACTTTTTTCACCACCCTACACTGTGTCCCGACTAGTGACTGGGTGGGCTGCGGGATCTGGTATCTGACAAGAGAAGCTTATACGATGGAGTACTCCTCTTGAGTACCGGGGTCCGTCACATTGCTGATATAGATATTAGTGTTAGTGTAGGTGACATATGTCAGGGCCCAGATGCAAGGCACCAACAGTCCATCCCTGCCTGATGATTGTGTAGGAAATCAGAGACCTGGGCAATTTGAGTATCCTCAGTTTAGGTTGTATGTAAGAGTCTTGGGCCAAGCTTTACAACAGTGTAGATCCCGATGACCAGAGGTTACAGTGTCTAAAACCAGTTGATGAAGGTGGAAAATATGCATGTTGAGTTGAGCAAGAACTGGAGGGGCATAGGTTGTGATAAAAGAGGAACTGCAAAGTATATTCCTCAAAGTAAGCCAATACACCAAGACAGTGGAAACACCATAATATGCTGTATAGCAGCTTAAGGACCAATGGGGCCAACTGACACATAAACAAATGCACTTATCTGCAGGCTCTGGTGAACCTGTTGATTCTTTGATTGTGCCAGTGAGAGACCTGAGCTTTGGAGGTCTGCCCCTCTGCGGATAAGGTCAGAGGATAGAGGGATAAGATCTGGTCTACACCGATGAGGGTGCTCCCTCTGGAATTTCAGAGATGCACTGCGGGAAAGAACAGCCAAGGCTCCTCAGGAAAGTTGAAGTCCCATTTGAGGCAAGTTCAGGCATTCGGGAAAGGACTGCAGGTCCTCTGATGTTCTCAAGAGGTCTCTCTGGCTCCAGGATGATGCGGATAGGCAGACTGAAATCTCCACCCTTATTGTATGCCCCTAGCATGGAGCACATCTAGCAATGGGCACACGTGATGTGAGAAAGATCCTGGAATAGTTTAATTTCTGCATCATTATAGAGAATACGGCCTCTCTCCCTCACCTTGAGGAGAATTTCCACTTCCTTTAGGGGAAAATTCACCAGGCAACATATCACGTCTTGACGTGTCATTGTCTTGACCTCTGGAATGCAAGGCTCTATGTATCTGCTCCATCTCAATCGAAGAGTCTGAAGGCCAGCCTAGTAAATCATTGAAAATGGAAAATACCATTCCAAGGTTGTCAGTTCAATGAACTCTGGGACCCATCTGACGTGGAGGTTGTTTCTGTGACCAGGATTATCCAAGGCCTGTGCATTTCTAGTCAACGAGTTAGTTGGGTATGATAGTGTCGATGCACCTGCCAGATAGCTTCTGCATGGCTGTTCGTGGCTTGCTCCACCTCCCTCGGCCTGGCTGGGATAGGTTGAATGTCTGAATGGAGGCCGGAGTTTGCCTGTCTCCAAACTGTTCTCCTGCATCATTATCTTATCACATATTCTGAGAGAGACTACAAGTGGCTGTACTGACACATACAGTACTGCAGAGGTACAGTTCTTCCAGTGATAAAGAATCCTATTTGCCTTCATAGCAATCAAATAGGGGTTATCAAGCACATTCAGACTCAGTGTATTCAAATGTGTTTGCCAAATGTTGTTCTTATTTTGCCAGACTGTGCTGTGCCCATAGCAGTTGCAAGGTTTGCTATAGGTATAATTGCACATTAGGGAGAAACTCATACCCAGAGAGTTAAATAAAACCTCAACATTACCCCACCCACAAATCTTTAGGCAAGCGTACTCCAATTTGTATGGGGACTCACGGGTAAGACCAGCTTGACCCGGTAAAAGTTTTCCGTCGTTACCATTTTAATATAGATTAGATTTCCTGTCTGCTGAGCATCTTCAATTGAACTTACCTTTAGCGGCTCAAAGACAAAAGTCTTTAGCACTTGACTGAATGCCGACGTTTTCAAAGTGAAGCCAAACACATGCTCGCAGCTTGATAAAAATCAATTTTCTACTGATCCCAAATCCACTCGCTTTGCCTAATCTCTAATCAGGATATATTCATGCGGATGTAACGAGGAATCCAATTTCAAATAATTACACTCACAATAAGCCATTTCACCTTGCAGTTTCAGCCTACTGTACCACTGATACAAAGAAATATTGTGGCTTGCATTTGCTAATAAGTTGAGTCTGCAAGAAATTTGTTCTCCTTTTATCCCAAGTTTAATCTTTAACGCTGAGCTCCAGGCAGTTATAAAATGCACAAAGTAATGCAGCTCTGTAATTATTTATACATCATTAAATGTATTATTTTTTTTTCAAATGTAAGCAGTGCAAGTGCCAGAATTTCACTTGGTATCAGTCTCTTGTAGACTACTATATAGCAGAGCTTTGAGAAGTTGAGGGACAAGCAGCACAATGAGCCAGCCAGGCAGTACAAGGTACATACTTACAGGAGGAGAGAGCAGAGTGATCTCATGAAACCTCTGCATTTACTTTCCATTCAAGAGTTGGAGTAGGGACACTTTTTTTTTTATTTTCAACCGGTGATCCTGCCA
This sequence comes from Glandirana rugosa, assembly GCA_018402905.1. NCBI lineage: Eukaryota > Metazoa > Chordata > Amphibia > Anura > Ranidae > Glandirana > Glandirana rugosa. Next base: position 193,236 of record BLSH010078864.1, on the reverse strand, counting down.
GTAGCACTTCCTGTCCTAAGGTGACAACACTCCTTCCCATCTAAGAAGGAGCAGTATTACACAAGGGCAGAATGTATGTTAAAGTAGAACTCTAGTTAAAACTTTTTTTTCCATAATGCAAGAGAGGGTTATAACCCGTCAGATTTTTTTGCCATCTGCGTCCCATTACAGAGATTTCCCTTCACTTCCTTTCCCATAGCCAAACAGGAAGTGAGAAGAAATCCCTACAAATTAAGGAAATCTCCTAGGAACCCCATGTCACCAGAACTAGTGTCCTCATTGGAAGATTTCCCAGAGTGTAGAGTGACCTCTATGTGCAAACGTAGAGGTCACATACAGTCTGTCAGACAAGAGATCAGTCTACAAATGTGAATACAATACCATCGGCAGCACCCTCCTTTAATGCGCAAATTTTTGTTCCGAATGATTAAACCTCTACAGGTGTTTATACAAATGACTCTGTGTATAAAGTGGAAAACTTTTCATCAGGACTGAAGATTTACACCAAGATTATGTTACAAGATGTTCAATGTAAAATGGAAGTAGATTCAGAGGACTTTAGAGTGTTTTTTGAAAAAGGCCTTGGCATGTATAAAGGCCCTCCTGTTTCTTTCAAATTAGACCCTACAGTAACCCCAATTCGTATGAAACCGCGCACAGTTGCATTAGCTCTCAGACCAAAAATTGATGACGTTAGGATTTGTGCTGACTATAAATGTACAATGAACAAAGCACTGCAGGAACATCCCTATCAAATTCAAGCTATACATGAAATTCTGACTATGTTAGCAAAAGGAAAGGTATTTGCCAAACTGCATGTGGCACAAGCTTACCAACAATTACCTGTGGATTGTGCCTCTGAAGATGCACAAACAATAATAACACACAAAGGAGCTTTTCAAGCAAAACGTTTGCAGTTTGGAGTTTCCACTGCTCCTGGCATATTCCAGAAATTAATAGAGGACCTCTTATCTGGACTTCCGGGTGTAGTACCTTATTTTGATGATGTTTTTATTGGAGTGGATTGCATTCAGTGTTTGGCTTCAAAGCTACAACTTGTTTTGTAACATTTTCTTGATGCTGGTCTCAAACTTGTGTTTTTGGGGTAAACAGCATGGATTTCCTTGGATACAGAATTGATGAACACGGAATTCATTCAACTGATTCTAAGGTTGAAGGTATCCATAAAGCTCCAGTCCCAAACAACAAACAAGAGCTGCAAGCTTTCCCAGGGCTACTTAATTTTCACCATTCTTTTCTGCCTGACAAAGCCACTGTTGCTGAACCCCTGCATCGTTTACTAGATAAAGATGTTCCATGGATATGGACTGATGTTCATTCTACAGCTTTCAATGCTGCAAAAAAGCTGTTATCTTCTGACAGTGTACTTGTACACTATGATTTAAAAAAAAACACTCTTACCTGCGATGCTTCTCCATATGGCATTGGAGCTGTATTGAGTCATGTTTTGGAAACTGGTGTTGAGGCTCCTATTGCATCTTATTCAAGGACCTTGTCTATGCCAGAGAGAAATTATGCTCAAATTGGCAAGGAGGCTTTAGCTATTGTGTCTGGTGTAAAAAGGTTTCATAACTTTTTTATATGGGCAGAGGTTAACCATTATAATAAACCATAAGCCTTTGTTGGGTCTCTTCACCAGAAGTACTCCCACTCCTCAAATTATTTCCCCATGAATTCTCAGATGGTCACTAATGCTAAATGCCTATGACTGTGATTTAGAATATTGTCCTGGCAAGAATATCACTCTGATGATGGTTTGAGCCAGTTGCCTTTGTTTTCTCCTGATTTCCTTGTCCCTCCTGTGACTGAGGTTCTCATGTTGGAATCCATTCCAAACCCTCTGTTGCATGCTAGAGACATTGCTGGTATGACTGCTAAAGATCCCTTGCTGGCCCGTGTGCTCAACTGGGTGTGGAAGGAATGGCCCAAATCAAAAGTTGAAGAGAAGTTCAAACCATTTTTAATGCACCAACATGAGCTGTCTGCCTATAAAGGTTGCCTATTATGGGGAAACAGAGTGGTAATTCCAAAGGCAGGATAAGCTCAAGTACTGCATGCTCTCCACGAAGGACATCCTGGAATAGTCTGCATGAAAGCGTTAGCCAGAAGTTATGTTTGGTGGCCTAAAATGGATGAAGTTATTGAGTGGGTAAAGAACTGTGTACCATGTCAATCCACCCCTCATGCTCCACCTAAAGCCTCAGTCCATCCCTGGGAAGTGACTAGGTCACCTTGGTCACGGTTGCATATTTTTTTCAAGGACAGATTTTTTTTTAGTTGTCGATACCTTCTCAAAATGGCTGGAAGTTGTTTCAGTTACATCCCCCACCTCAGCCACTGTCATAAGAGTTTTAAGGAGGCTGTTTGTTAGGCATGGGTTGCCAGATACAATCGTGTCTGATAATGGAATGCAATTTACCTCCTCAGAATTCAAAATCTTTATGGCAAGCAAACTTATTCGACATGTTACAATTGCACCATTTCACCCATCATCAAATGGTCAAGCTGAAGGTATGGTTCAGACCACCAAAGGCTCATTGAAGAGAATTGTTCAAGGAGATCGGAATCAGAGACTTGCAAATTTCCTTTTGCAACAACATGGGACACCATACTCAAGCACTGGTTGTAGCTTAGCAGAGCTCCTAATTAACCGTTTTCTAAAAACATGTTTGGATCTTTTACACCCTCATCTGACATCAGCGTTACAAGAAAAGCAAGAAAGCTTTTAAAAAAGGATGCTAATGTTTCTGTGAGAGTGTTTGAGACAGACAATGCTGTCTATGTCAGAAACTATGCTGTTGGGGGTTAGATACTGACAAAGGTGCTTGTGGCTACAGGACCTTTGTCATACAAAGTACAAATTACTGATTGTAGGATATTCGAGAAAGAAGTGGTGAAATTGTACCTGCTGCTAGTTCTAGTGGTACTGGGATTCCAGTGATGCCGGATCATGGTGAACCATTGGTTGATACAGGTGCTATTCCTCCAGGAAATGTTGTTGCAGAGCCAGTTTCTCTCAGTCCCTCTGACACAGCACAAGAAGAAGAATTGCACCCAACTGAGGGTCCCAGGAAACTGTCTCAAACAGTGGTCATTAGGCGTCCAAGGAGAAATATTCACCCTCCCAGTTATCTCAAAGACTTTGAGGTCTAGGAGGAAGGAGTGTTATGTATTAGTGTGTTATACTGCTCTCCATCCAGTAGGGGGAACATTGTAAATATGTTTCATTTTTTTATTGTTCTGGTAGAGTTATGTATCTTAAGCATCTTTGGTTACTGTATGCTGTGTTGGAGAGAAGTAAAAGAAGTCCTGTCGAATGTCTGTCCATGTTGAGGATTCAAATACATTTTAACCACTTCGGCCCCGGAAGGATTTAACCCCTTCCTGACCAAAGCACTTTTTGTGATTCGGCACTGCGTCACTTTAAGTGACAATTGCCCAGTCGTGCAACATTATACCCAAACAAAATTGACATCCTTTTTTCCCCACAAATAGAGCTTTCTTTTGGTGGTATTTGATCACCTCTGCGGTTTTTATTTTTTGCGCTATAACTAAAAAAAAACGACAATTTTGACAAAAAAATATTTTTTACTTTTTGCTATAATACATAAAAAGTGTTGCGCTAAAAAAAGGAAGTGATTCATATGACAAGGTCACTCAATTATTTAAAGTGACAGTGCATATATAGAACCTGTAGTGATCACATACATATACTCAAAAATAAAGTGACAGTGCATAAGTTGACTCTACATTAAGTCCAAGTAACCTGTGATGGTGAATGACTTAAAGTGAACATGGTATCAAATAAGTTGACTCTATGATGGTCAATGATTCAAGTGAAAAAGTCCAAGTAAACCTGTGATGGTTAACGACTTAAAGTGAACAGTGCATAAAAAGTCCAAACAAATGTCCCAAATAAACAATAAAGTTAAACACAAAGACAGGTGGAATGTGCATAGATCGAATCCGTGGTGAGTTATCATCCAAAGATCAATGTAGAGGGTTAATGATGACAATAAAGACCAACAATTCTTCTCTAAGATAAAAAAGGTGGACTCTTACCAGATGGGTTGGGTACACTTAACCGTACGGCCAGTGGACCTTACAGGCTTGTAGTGGAAAACTCCACAAAACAGTGATGGCAGGATCTTTATTGGTGGTGCTGGTGAACTTCTCCTTTTGGGTGGTCCCTTCGGTAGCACCGGAGTCAAGGCTACCCTCGACATCAGACCTCTCCGGGAACCATGTGAAGAAAAGAAACCGCTCCACATTGTGTAGTAAAACATACCAGTTCATTCCACCGATACAGGAACATACAAAATAAAAGCCGCCAAATAAAATACATAAAAGAAAGACTGCGATAGGCACGTGGTCCCCACCCGTCGTGTTTCGTCCGCACAGACTTCTTCTGGGGTGTGGGGGCCACGCACCACTACCGCAGTATAAATAGCAATGCCCCCCATTAACCACGCATCAATTAAAGTAGGCTCCACCCACCAGTATAACCTGGAAGTACGGCCCATTCACAGGAAGTGAGTATGCACACGGGTGCAACCTGCTCAATGACATTCTATAGGTAAGTAAAAAGGTAACAGTCATACCAGTAAGTGTAACCACACCGATAATCTGCACAGCTCCTGGAAAAACCATAGATTTTCCTGTTTAAAAGACCATGGTGGAATGATCCCGGAACCGGAAGTGACAATCCTGTACTCAGAACCGGTAGTGCGGCCAGGAGGAGGTCAAACAAAACCAACAAGCACCCACTAATTGGTTAGCTAGAGGGTGATGGAAGCCGCATCCCTTCGGGAGCAACCCGGAACAGGAAACCAACAATTAAAGGTCACCAACTTGGTAAATGTAAACAGGAAGGCCGTATCACTTCCGGAGCAACCCAGAACAGGAAATAGACACTTAAAGGTCACCAACTTGGTAAATGTTTGTGGAGTTTTCCACTACAAGCCTGTAAGGTCCACTAGCCATACGGTCAAGTGTACCCAACCTATCTGGTAAGAGTCCACCTTTTTTATCTTAGAGGAGAATTGTTGGTCTTTATTGTCATCATTAACCCTCTACATCGATCTTTGGATGATAACTCACCACGGATTCAATCTATGCACATTTCACCTGTTTTTGTGTTCAACTTTATTGTTTATTTGGGACATTTGTTTGGACTTTTTATGCACTGTTCACTTTAAGGCCCCTTTCACACGGCCTGCCAGTTTTTCAGATGGACCTGAACAGACGCTCCATTGCTCTATGGAGCAACGGATGTCAGCGGTGACATGTCCGCTGACACCCGATCTGCTCTGATCCGTCAAAAACAGACGGATGGAAACCCTATTTTCCATCCGTCTGGCGGATCGGATGAACATGGACAGAGGGTCCGTGTTCATCCGATTCTCCATAGAGGAGAATGGAGCTCTGACAGGTCAGTCTCTGCAGAGACTGTCCTGTCATCTGCCGGCTCAGTGGGGATAAACGGATGGATCCCCGCTGAGCCGCGGAGCCCGTCAAAACGGGGTCCGCTAGTGTGAAAGAGCCCTTAAGTCTTTAACCATCACAAGTTTATTTGGACTTTTTCACTTGAATCATTGACCATCATAGGGTCAAATTATTTGATACCCTGTTCACTTTAAGTCATTCACCATCACAGGTTACTTGGACTTGTAGAGTCAACTTATGCACTGTCACTTTATTTTTGAGTATATGTATGTGATCACTACAGGTTCTATGTATGCACTGTCACTTTAAATAATTGAGTGACCTTGTCATATGAATCACTTCCTTTTTTTAGCGCAACATTTTTTGTTTATTTCCTTGGTTGCATTTGGTCGAATGCTGTGTTTGCGGCTTTTGATTAACCAATAGCGCGATAGCTTACACTTTTTGCTATAATACATAGCCAAAAAATATATAAAAAAACAAATTTATTCATCAGTTTAGGCCAAAATGTATTTTTTTTTACATATTTTTGGTTAAAAAAATTGCAATACGCGTTTATTGATTGGTTTGTGCAAAAGTTATCACGTCAACAAACTATGAGAATTGATTTATGGCATTTTTATTATTATTTTTTTTTTTACTGGTAATAGCGGCGATCTGTGATTTTTATCGGGACTGCGATATTGCGGCAGACAGATCGGACACTTTTGACACTTTTTTGAGGCCATTGACATTTATACAGCGATCAGATCTAACAATAGCCACTGATTACTGTATAAATGTCATTGGCAGGGAAGGGGTTAACCTGCAGGGGGCAAGGGGTTAAATGTGTTCCCTCACTGTGTTCTAACTGTATGGGGGGCTGGGCTGGCAGGCTCATGACAGATCTAATTGATCCCGATGACAGGGATCAGTAGATCACTGTCATGCCGCCTGGCAGAAGGAGAACCGCCATATTTACATCAGCGGTTTCCAATTCTTCCTCTGTACTAGGCGATCACGGGTCGCCGGCGGACATCGAGTCCACCTGACCCGTGGCTCAGGGAGCGTGCGGCGGGCACTAGCTAGCGGCTGCGCGAATCGCCATTTATATATGCCGATTCGCGCTATGCTGCCACATTGCATCAGTAAATCTATGCGAGGCGATCCGGAAGCAGTTAACTGGTAAAACTGTTCCTATATAGATGGGCTGCTAGGCTAAATTTGTTTTTTGGCTTCACTGTAATCAGTGGAATGGTGAGTGTTGATCACTATCATCTACTTCTGGAAGAATTTATTTTTAGAATATAGTGTAAGGAAAGTCAAATGTCAGGTATGAATATTTACCATACCTCAGCCAGTCCCTGGAAGGAGGCATCCAGAAGGCGGCTGGGGGGGTGATAAATGTTTGGGAGGCCTCTGCAGAGTTTTCTTTCCTCTCCAGGGAAGGCTCCAGTAGTGAGTCAAGAAATCTGGGTCTGGGCCTTAGCAGGTGCTGGGCTCAGGGGCCTGGAGAAGATTGCTAAAAGGATTATTTGCTTGAGGGCATTATCCTGGAGTCTTCTGGAGAAGGATTGTTTCTCTCTCTCACTGGGTAACTACCTGTAGATGCTGGGTGGCAGGCAACTCCCGGGTCATTGAGAGTAAAGACCTTGCTGTGGACTCTTGGTTATGCGAGTGCTAGAAGTTTAGTAAGTGTCAGAGGATGCTATATGGATTGTGACTGCTCTTATAAAGTCCTATGCTTACCATCCCTTGTTACCTGTTAGGAAAGGCTGCTTAGAGAAGATTAGTGAGAAGCTGTCCTGTTATTTTTTTGTGCTATTGTTTGGAGTATTCTGATCCCTGAATTTCTCTCCTGTTCATGTTTATCTTAATAAATTCCAAAAAAAGACATCCTATAGACTCAGCCTGTATTGTCAGCATGCATGGAACTGTGCTTGTGATTGACAGCCTCTGTTCAAGCAAAGGAAACCTGGGTCATATTCAGTGACTTCTTTGGGGGAGAGCTTTACATACATTTGTTATCGGTGTATTATGCAGTTCAGCTATAAATAAGAACTGTGGACACCTAAATCCCAACACCCTCCACCCGCCTCCCCCCACCCCTGAATCTTTCCCTTCCCTCTGTATTTAAACCATACATATTTTCCTGCAATCTTCTAGCTGGTCTGGTTACATTATGATAGAATCCTTTTTTTTACTCTAGTGGCAGTGGGGGGCAAGCATTCTTCCTGAACTAAGTATCATATCATTCATGTAATAATGTGTGAGCACCACTCAAGTACTGTGAGTCCAGTACGCATAATGACCTGGTCCGTAGGGAGGTATGCCAAGTACTGGCTGGGCTCACAGGAAATGGACAGAATGACATGACTTTCGTTTCGGCACTAAGAGCACTGGCAGTGCTATACCGAGGAGGAAGGGAGGGATGAAGGGGACTAAAAATATAAAAATTGATTCCCTCTAGAGAAGAAGAGGTTAATTAGAGTGGGTTAGGCGAGTACGCTGCAAAGTTACAGGGAATTAGAAGAAAGTTTGGCTTCCCAGAAGCTATTAGTATTCATTCTGATTCAAGACACATGGTCAGTGCAGGCAGGCCGCACGCTAATGCAAAGTGACAGGCCGGGATACATCTTGTGCCACGCAACACATGTGAAGACCAAAAGAAGCAAGTTAAGTGTTCACATCAGCCTGAAAAGGTCACATATTTCCCATTCAGCACACAGACAAGAGCTGGAACGTAGAGCCGAAGGCAAGAACACGTGTCCCACTCCAGGCTGGTTCTGGCTCTGTCTGCCGTTCGTGTTCATGCCCAGCAATGCTAATTACAAGGATTATTCTCAGTTAGGCACCTTGGCTGAAACCTTCACAGCTTTCTACCTGGCTCACCGCTGGCAGCAAAATCAGCCTTGTTTGTTCTATTGGAGTGCCTTAAGATTATGGCACCAGGTGGCCGGCACATCTTTCCTATGTACTGGTCCTAGCTAGAAGGGTAGAAGATGGTGATTTGTCTGTCCTGATGGACTATAGACTTTGAAGTAGTGTTACCACATCATCCCTTTAATCCAGGGCACATACTAATTACACAGGTTCTGTGGCTGATTAAGGTGGTAATTAAACTCAATGGTGCCTTATCTGCATTAAATTAGCCTCAGAACCTGTGTAATTCATATGTGACCTGGATTAAAGGGATGATGTGGCAACCCTACTTTAAAGATGTTATCAAAGCACCAAAGTTACTATATTCATATCTGAGCTCCACACAAACAACTAAATGCACAGATGGAATAAATATAAAGGAGCTGTTTTACCTGCCAAAAGATTTGTATTTCTGTCCATCCGGTTCTGACATTTACACAGCCAAGCCCTATCTGGCATCACAGGAGAAGTTACTTTTCTCTATTTCAGTTAAGCAACAATTTCAGGTCTTGTTTCACCCCCAGCCTGTGTTGGACAGTGAAAGAAGAAGCAGCAGACTGATGAGTTTGTGTCCCTAACATCCTGCTTTCCACTTCTGTCAGCACATTGATAGCTCTTTGTGCTAGTGCTAGTGTAAATTAAAATATTGTGTATTGGCTAGGCTAGGGGTTTCAAACACAATTTCTTTGCAGGCCACATTAGCAGTATGGTTGACCTCAAAGGGCACAGAGTACAGAGTTCAGGGGTGCACTATGTACAGAGTGCAGTTCCAGGGGTGCCCTATGCACAGAGTGCAGAGTTCAGGGGTGCGTGATGTACCGAGTGTAGATATCAGGGTTGTGCTATGTAAAGAGTGCAGGGTTTAGGGGTGCAATATGCAGAGTGTGCAATCCCAACTTCCCCCCAAAGCTTCCTCACATCTCTCTCTCCTACCTGGCCCAGCTCTAATACCTCCCTGTGTAGGTGGCTCTGCCTCGCCTTGTAGAGAGATCATGCTCTCGCTCAGAATGTGGAGATCTGTCCCTGCCATGCCCCACTGTGAGTGCATGCATGGATATGTTAGTTCTAGGAGTCTCTGAGAGCAAAGCTGTCCTTTGTAAACACAGAAGGCTTCTGTGTTTACAAGTGACAGTGGGGAGCGGGAGCAGAGGGCGAGAGCCGGAGGTGGTGGAATGGAGCTACTATGTTCCGCCGGCAAAACTGGGTGTGAGGGCCACATGACAAGGCAAGGCGGGCCGAATTTGGCCTGGGGGCCTTGTGTATCACACAAGAATGTGTTCTAGGATGCAATGGAGGACATTCACTAAAACTGGTGCATGTTAAATCTGGTGCAGCTCTACATAGAAATCTATCCGCTTCCAGGTTTTATTGTCAAAGCTTAACTACTTGCTGACCATGCTATAGCCAAATGACGGCTACAGCGTGGTCATCCAGTTCTGGGAGGCCGTCATATGAAGCCTCCCGTGTTCATGCCCACCGCACGCCCACTGCTGGGTGTGGGCAGTGCGTTCTGTGTTCGCAGTGCCCTCTGGACACTGCCGAACACAGATTGAGAAAGAGCCAATCAGCAGCTCTTTACCACGTGATCAGCTGTGTCTAATTACAGCTGATCGCGATGTCAACAGAAGCCGGTTACCGGCTCTCTTCACCGCTCCTTCTCCGATAATCAGATTCTGCCAATCTGTGCCTACCACTACTGCCAATTAGTGCACACACTACTGCCAACTAGTGCCCACTGCTGCCAATCAGTGCCCACTACTGCTGCCAATTGGTGCCCACCACCGCTGCCAATCCATGCTTACCAGTGTCTCTTCATCAATGTCACTTATCAGTGCCGCCTACCAGTGCCCATCAGTGCCACCTACCAGTGCCCATCAGTGTCGCCTACCAGTGCCCATCATTGCTGCCTATCAGTGCTCATCAGTGCCACATATCAGTGCCCATCAATGTCACCTATCAGTGCTGCTTCATATGTGCCTTTTCATCAGTGCCCACCAGTGACACCTCATCAGTGCAGCCTATCAATGCTGCCTCAACAGTGCCCATCAGTGCTGCCTCATCAGCGCACATCAGTGAAGGAGAAAAATGACCGGTTTGCAAAATTTTATAACAAACTATGAAAAAGTTGTTTTTTTTTCTCAAAATTTTTAGTCTTTATTTGTTTATTTAGCAAAAACTAAAAAAAACAGTGGTGATTAAATATCACCAAAAGAAAGCTTTATTTATGCAAAAAGAAATGATAAAAATTTAATATGGGTACAGTGTTGTATGATTGTGCAATTGTCATATAAAGTATGACAGCGCTGAAAGCTGAAAACTTGCCTGGTCAGGAAGGGGGTGAAAGTGCCCAGTGGGCAAGTGGTTAATTGAACAAGCTGAAGTTAGAAGCTGATTGCCTACCAGTGTTCCAATTTTAGCAAATCTCCCCCTAATGCCTCGTACAGACAATGAGATTATCGGATTAATGATCACCCGTTTTTTTTTTTTGCATAATTCTCATATCGAGAATTAAGAAGTTACTAAAGTTACAAAAATTCTCGTACGACAAAATAACAAAAATTGGAAGTGATGTCATGTTATGTATTGTATTTGTATTGTATTTTTGGACGACAACTGTACTGATTATTATCGTACAATCTGGTATAGTACAAGAAAAATTGAGCTAAGAGCTAAGCATAAATATAATGTAATGCCTAGGCCAACATTAACAGTAGCAGCACCACCTGAAATGCAACAACGTGCAGTAATGAGGTATCAACTACCAATAACGGGAGCTGCACTGCCAGTGACTGGGCAGGCACAGTCCTCGCATAATGATAAAAGAACAAACAGCAAGGGGGGGGGGGGGTTGAGGGACACTTGTAGGATGAATGAAAAGGGCAGTCCTTTAGGTTGATCTTCTGCCGGTTAATGTTAGGGCCCTTCAGTTGAAAGTTGGTGCACTTATGTTATTTCTGGTAAGCTTGCATTCAGTAAGATGGCGAAAAGTGCAATACAGTGCTGCACACAGTGAAGTTAAAGTGACCAAAGGTAGAAATGATACAGTATGACCACAGCTCAGAGTTGGTAAAGGAGCGATAAAAGCTCAATGATGATGAGGTATAGAATTTCTGAAAATAAATGCAGGCTGTGTGCTCTGTGTCCTGCTCTCAGAACTTGATTAATACTAACAGTGTAGAAATGGACCAGAGGCCCTCTCACAACTCCTGGAGGTGGCTCTCAGGATGGAAGGGGGTCCCCTTGGTCTGGTTTTGGTGCTTCTGCAATCCCATTAGCTGAAGTATGGAATCTGATGAACGCAAGTCAGGGGTGCTGCTGGATCTCCGCTTATCTTGCTCTGTATCCGGGCTCCAGAGAAGACTGCTGCACAAGGTATGTTGGAACCTGTAGTTCAGAGAGAAAGTTGTTTCATTACACAGCCTCTGCCTTGGGCTACACGTCCCAGTATTCTGGGTTTTTTGCATTAAAGTCTATGGGTTTGCTTGACTTAGCTCTCCTCTTTTTGGCCGGAGTTGTGCAGTACAACAACAATATCTAAGAAGTGTGAGAGAAGTAAATGAGCAATAGCTTTGTCTCCATACTGTAATAGCCCAGTACCTGGCTGTATACTCCTCCCGTTGAAACTATTTGGTCCCCAAAGAAGGGGCAAAGTCCTTCAAGCATATAGCATTCACAACAATCAACTTGACTGAACAAATAATCCTAGTGAACATTAGCTAACTAACATGTACACAGACCTAGATAATGTTCACTAACATATGAATTTGACAGAGGAACCTCCTACAAATTATTGACAGGGGCAAGGTTGTCCTGTCTACAGGCCATTGATTTAGGGATGGCACACCTGGATGTATCAGGGGGCGGGTGAATGTAGCCTCTCATCAAATTTCTGGTGGGAATAGTCCAGATCTTCATTAGTCTGTTGTATTCTATAAATGACTTCCTTTGAGTTTCCTCCCAAAACATCATACATCAGTCTCTTTGGGGGCGAACTGCCTGTTTTACTCTGGGTTCTTACAATACAGCAGGTTCAACATCAGCTACATACTTCTGCTGTTGCCTCTATGTGGTCTTGACTAGTCTCTGCATCTTCTGCTGTGGAAGACATTATAAGATCTTCTGGGGCATCTAATGACTGGCTTGGAGGTGTAAGTTCTGGCGTTTCAAATCTGGGAGGTACTGAGTCTGTTTCTTTAATTGGGACAGGCGTCTTAGTCTCTTCAGGTGAAGGGAGCCACATCCAGTGTATGCCCATCTTCTCCTTCCCCTAGTTGTCCTCTTCATCTGTGCTTATGATGGTGTTTTGAGACTGGGTTTGTGGGCAGAGTCTGCAAAAGATGGTCCAAGTGAGGCTAGCATCAGTCTGTGAGGGCATCCAAACTGTTTCCGCTATGGGCAAGAGTGGATGTCTGTGCCATATCTTCAATGGGATTGTCTTCCCTTCTGGGCAGATTTGATAGGCCGGCAACCCAGGCAATTGTTTGCAAACTATGAAAGGTTGGGACTTCCAGCAGCCAGCTAGTTTGTGTTTCCCCAGAATACCCAAATTCCTTAGCAATACTCTATCCTCAGGCTATAAGTCTTGTACTCTCACCTTGAAATAAAAATTATTTTTGTTATGTTGATCTTGGGTATTTAAAGCCCCCAGAGCTTTTTCATATGCTGTTTTCAAATTCTTTCTTAAGCAATCTACGTATCCTTGATGAGATGTCATTGACATCTGATCTAAGGATGTGCCGAAGGCCAGATCAACAGGTAATTGAGCTTCCCTCCCAAACATCAGAAGATATGGTGAATAGCCTTTGGCATCATTTTCAGTGCTGTAGTAGGCATGTACTACAGCTGCAATGTATCTGCTCCAATGCTGCTTCTTTTCAACAGAGAGAGTTCCAAGCATATCCAGAAGAGTGTGATTGAACTGTTTTCCGGTTGGGGATTCCCTTCGGGATGATAAAGGCTTGTCCTTGATTTCTAATTCCCCAGAACATCTAACAATATTTTAATGAGCTTGCTTTCAAAGTATCTTTCCTGAGGCAGGCCACAGTGGACAAAGAACTTTTTCTATGTTTGGGTTTTGACTCTAGTGCTTTCAGAATTAGGTTGCGCAATGGATCTTCTTGTTGATCTTTCTTTGACAACCTGGGCAGGCCGGTCTATACTTAATATTTGGGAAATATTGCAGTAATAGTGCTGCTCCACTCCTTAGTAAAGTGCTTGCACTCCTTCTGGAAAGAGCTGTGTCTAACTGTTTATGGGAACATCTGAACTGTAAGGCCTTCTAGAGAGAGCATCGGCTCCCCTGTTTCCAAATCCGGTTCGATACATCAGACTGTACCAGAACCCAGACCAAGCAGTCAGCCATTGGCGCCCAGTGGCATTCAGTTTGGCCATAATGAGCACATAGCTAAGTGGGTTGTTGTCAGTCTTGACCATGAAGTCTGCACTATGCAGGTAATCTTTTAGCTTGTCTACCACCGCCCACTTTAAAGCTAGGAACTTCAACTTGTGAGTGCGGTAGTTTCTTTCGGCAGGGTACAAGCTTCTACTCACATAAGCAACTGGCTGCAGATGTCCATCATGCTGTTGGTATAACACTCCACCTAACCCGTCGTTGCTAGTATTAACATAAAATTCATAGGGTTTGAAGAGATCAGCATAAGCTAGCACCACAGCATTGGTCAGGCTTCTCTTCAGCTGACAAGGCGCCTGCTTGCTCTGCTTTGTCCACTGGTCTCGAATAAATTCCTTAGGCTTTCTGGGTCCCTTACTCAGCTTTTTTGGCTTGGGTGTGTCTATGCCCTCCTCTTCATTCTTCAACTTATGGAGAGGTTGATCTTTTTTGGAAAAACATTTCAAACAAATCTTCAGTAGTAGGAGCAAAATCCTTCAAATGACCTATCAGTGACTTTATTTGGCCTAGACCCAGGGGGCAGATGAAAGTAATTTTTTCCCTGTCTTTTGGGGGGATAGGGATTTGGTAATACCCGCTTTTGAGACCAAACACACTGAAACGCTTTGCCCCTGATAGACACAGCAGAGCGTGTTCTGTCCACAGGGAGCTATACTGGCCAAGTATTGTCCTCCAGTCGAGTGTTTGATAATCAGTGCCATTCTGAGGGAGCCATTCTTCTTTTCACCATCACTATAGGGGAGGTGTATGTGCTCAGTGACTCTCAGGAAAATCCTTGTGCATTTCAGCTCAGTCAGTTGCTCTCAAAGGTCTTTCAAGTCACCCAACTGGATTCCTCGAGCTCTCCCTGAAAGATTTATCTTCCTGGAGTCAAATTTGGTGTTGGGCACTCTTTGCACAGCCCATGTCACCCTGTAGTCATTCTTTGAGAACATCTCTTGCCATTTAAGAAGCCATCCTTTTACCCTTTCCTTCCATTCAGATGACATTGGAGCATCTTGAAGGTAACATGTGCCTTCTGGTATCTCAATTGAGGCTCCCCCTCACTAGACCAGATTGTGCTATTGGTATTGCTGTATTTAGTTCCCCGAGCAGCATTTGATGTCTCAGCGTACTTCATAGATGAGTATCATTTTGGATAAAGACAGGGATTCTTCCATGATTTCACTTCAGAGCCCTGGTGGACACCACTTCGGGTATCAGCTCCACCCCAGTGTCGTTTCCCTAAGCACTGGCTTCAAGGACTACAAAGGGCTTGTGCTGATCCCAAGTTAACTTGACGGTGACTTACAAACAAGCAATTTCTCAAGACTGCTCTCTCCTTTGAGCCAAGTCTCCAGAGTTTTCCTGCTCCTTCCGTTTGGGTCTTCTGCTGTTGCAGAACACGCTGATAAGCCTGGCGTAGCTGAGGGTGAACATTTTTGACTGATGATTCACTCTTCCTGGCTATGGGAGTGAGCAGCTTTTCCCATGGGGGAAGATAAATTCAACACCTGGACTAACCAAGTCATGCAGACAATGGGAAGTGGCAGACTCTGTAAAGTGACAGAGAAGGGGGGGGGGGCGAAGGGGGGCGTGAGAGGCAGCCAGGAGGGCTGGTGTAAAGAGGCAGTTGCAGCCAGGAAAGATCACGTGCTGTTTTACTCCATATGTGCTGCTTTCAAGGGACTGTAAGTTCCTGCCTGTAATGGGTCATTACTGAACTGAAAATGAGTCTGTCAAGTTCCCTCAGGAGTGAATCAGCAGAAGCTGGGCAAAGTAGAGCAAGTGTGTGCAGGAGGAAGAAGTTGGAGAAGTTGTACATAAAAAGTCGTCCACAAAGTTATTGTCACTGCCATAAACTCTCTATCCCCATCCAAGTTGTTAACCCCCTACTAAAAAACAAAATCAAAGACTGTTTTCTGACTTTGCATGCCTGTCAAGGACTAGTGCCACCACTGCCTGTTGGATCTGTTCTCCAGTCCATCCATCTCCTGGCATATAATAACAAATATACCCACATGTCTAGGTATCACCATCTAATGGTGCCACATCCCAATTAGATATGTACAAAAAAAGGCAAAGGGGAATTTGTTTGGGACTTTTGTGTAGGCACCGGAAGAGGCAATGAATTATATAAAAATAGAAAACTTTATTAACCACTTGCCGACGGCTGATCGGCAAGTGACGGCGTCAGAGTGGCTCTGTAACGCGGATCGCCGTCATACAGAGCCTAGTGAGCGCGCGCTCACTGTGTTCGGGGGGGGGCCAGGGAGCGGGTGCGGCGGATTCGATTGCCGCCGGCCATAAAGTCGCCTGTACAGCCTTGCAAAACTGTGAAAAAACCCTGGTAACCGTAAATATGTCGCTAGTCACGATATTTTTACGTGACTAATGAGACATTTACGGTAACCGTCACTTCCCCAATTGGACGTCCCCGCGAGATTCCCAATTGATACAAGGGACCCGCACAAGATTGACATACCCCCTGACGGGATTGTCCTCTTCCCTTCACCAGTGTCGGAAGTACATGTCCTTCCGACACTAGTGTCGGGAAGGGGGAGTGTGTCTCGCCTCCAGGCACAAATGTATGTGCCTGGAGACAAGTAAGTGAGGCCCCCCCCCCCGTAGCGCCCACCGGCCGCCGTTAGCTTAGGCGGCGTGGGCGAGGG
>BLSH010078864.1:150501-164052 GCA_018402905.1 Glandirana rugosa | reverse complement strand
CTTGAAAGTTGCAGCCATATTGAACTTTGGTAATTATTACAATAGACCAGTAACTACTTTTGAAAGTGTAATTATATTGTCTAGTTTTACCTGAATTTGAATTGTTTTAGAATATGATTGTATTTAGAATATGATGTATTGAATTATTGTTTATTATCAAGTACAGTCAGATAAGTACTTCT
The DNA here is from genome assembly GCA_018402905.1 of Glandirana rugosa. Classification (NCBI taxonomy): domain Eukaryota; kingdom Metazoa; phylum Chordata; class Amphibia; order Anura; family Ranidae; genus Glandirana; species Glandirana rugosa. Next base: position 163,870 of record BLSH010078864.1, on the reverse strand, counting down.
CTCGAATTCGTAACACATGGTAGATTTTTCTCTAAAATGTACATTATTTTTATTATTCTAATTTTTGTCATTTTGTCATTTTATCCTTTTGACATAGCAGACATCCAATTATTATTTCACGATATTGATCACTTACTTAACTGCAGTAAAGTAACGGTTACATTTGTGAAATATCGATGCTCTGTCTAATTGTCATATTTTTGGTTACGAATTTCATAGAGAGGTCTTACAAATTGTGTACTTAAAGAGTATTAATATTCCCCATTAGCGAGTATTTCAGCTATCTTTAATTTTATGTAGTGTTGTTTGTGTCCACCTTTATATAACTGTGTTTGTATGAATATATGTCTGACTAATAAATATCCTATTTTTTAGTCTGTGTTCATATTGGTTGATCCTGTATCTTAAAGGTACTCTCGTATAAAAGAACTTAATACAAAAATACCGTGCGGGAAAAGGTTTCCTAAAAAGGACGACATGGCCTTCCCTAGATAGACAGTACAGAGTATTAAACCCTTAAGTTTCACAATGAGTATAACAAGCATGCTATGCTGCATATACAGACTGATTTTACTGTTGTGGGTTTAGTAACACTTTAAAGGCAATTAAAAAAAATATTAACAAACCTGTTATACTTACTTGCTCTGTGCAATGGTTTTGCACAGAGCAGCAATGATCCTTCTCTTCTCGGGGTCCCCCACCAGCACCCCTGGCCCCTCCCTCTTGTTGAGTGCCCCCCCCCAGAGCAAGCAGCTTGCAATGGGGCACCCAAGTAAGCTTGCTCCCGAGCTACTGCTCTGTGTGTTCATGTACACACAGAGCCGCGGCTCGTTCCCACCCCCCTCCTCATTGGCTCACTGGCTGTGATTGACAGCAGTGGGAGCTAATGGCTGCTGCTACTGTCTCAGCCAATGATGAGGTAGAGTTGAGCAGAGGCTCTCTTGTGCATCGTTGGATCGCAATGGGGCTCAGGTAAGTACAGGCAGGCTGCTGCACAGAGAAGGTTTTTTTACATAGAATGCATGAAGTTAAAAAAAAACATGAGCCGATAGAACCACTTTAAATCTTGGTGTGTTTTGTGTATTTCTTCCAGATCTGTGCAGAAATCCAGTGTGAAACTTTCTCTCTTGTCTCCACCCCATCCTGTAGTTTTCTGCAGGCAGCGTGTAGTGGGTGGAGCCTGCTGGGCCACTCCCATAGCTCTGTTCTCTGCTCAGGCTATCTATAGCATAGTAATGATGTCACTGCTACTTTTACAGGGTAATATTTGAGTTTGCATTTGGTGCACACAAAGTTGATTTATATCCTTTGTGGCTATTTAGAAATATATTAAAAGTAGTCCATTGAGCCTGCTTGATTTCTTTTTATTATTATTATTTTTTTTATTTCTATATGTTTTTGTTTTTTAAAAACTTTTTTGTCTGTCTATAGATCAGTTTTTTTTTTGTATTTCTTATCCGTTCAATAAGTGAAAAAATACCTATTGATCCCGCCAGTAGGCTCCTAAATTCCAGTACTAAGCTGAAAATGCTGCCCTGTCTGTGTTCTCTCTCTGGACTACAAAACACTTTCCCCCAATGTTATGGAGATGAGGAGAGGGTTAGGTGTTCTGTAGCCCTAACACACTTTCTGGGTTAGGGTGGCAACACAGTTGTTTTATAAATACGGTATAGAGAGTGAGCAAGCCCATCCTAAGAGATTAATGGTAGGATCACTAGGTGAAAATGAAGGGAAAAAGCATATAAAAAGGAAACTACATTGTTAGTAGCTATCCAATGGCAAAAGAGGAGTGCTGCTGGACTTGTACAAAAATGGAAATTGTGTCCACCAGAGTCTCATCTGGAGACTGGACCTATCACCACTGTTAGGTGCCCCTTGTGAAGTAAGTATGCTGTAATGTGCTGGCATGCTGTGCATACTTATAGCACACCCTTTTAGCAGATAGTTTAGCCAGTTCCTGCCACGTAGCCTCCTGTGCATTTACAGTGGTGGGTCCAACACTCCATAACAAAATCATGACCCGCTTCCTTGTCTGGAAACACTCGTTTATATACACAAGATTGACGTAAAGTAGTTCCAGCCATAAACAGGTTCCCACTTAGGGTGAAAGTTCTCTCCTCTACCCTGCTGCACTTGACCTCTCTCAAGCTTCAGTCCTTTAAGACCTAGTAAAAGTGGTATACACTCTTTACTATGGGGAACAATTGTTAGCTAAAAAGACCCCTAAGGTGGACTTTAACCACTTCAGCCCCGGAAGGATTTCACACTTTAGGACCAGAGCACTTTTTGCGATTCGGCACTGTGTCGCTTTAACTGACAATTGCGCGGTCGTGCGACGTTGTACCCAAACAAAATTTGCGTTCTTTTTTTCCCACAAATAGAGCTTTCTTTTGGGGGTATTTGATCACCGCTGCGTCATTTCTGATAGCCGCTATAAACAAAAGAAGAGTGACAATTTTGCAAAAAAAAAACAAATTTCTTACTTTTTGCTAAAATACAAATCCAAAAAAAAATATAAAAAAAACATTTTTTTCAACGGTTTTGGCCGATTTTATATTCTTCCTCATATTTGTGATAAAAAAAATCGCAATCGGCGTTTATTGATTGGTTTGCGCAAAAGTTGCCGCGTTTACGGATGATGAGAATTCATTTTAGGGGTTTTTATTTTTTATTTTTGTTTTACAAGTAATGGCGGCGTTCTGCGATTTTTAGCGGTACTGCGATATTGGGGCGGACATGTCGGAACATTTTGACACTTTTTTGGGACCATTGGCATTTATACAGTGATCAGTGCTATAAAAATGAACTGATTACTGTGTAAATGCCATTGGCAGTGAAGGGGGTTAACCTGAAGGGGCGCTCTAAGGGTTAACTGTGTTCCCTGGGCGTGTTCTAACTGTGTGTGGGCTGCCCTAGCAGGGGAAGGATAGTGATCACAGCTACCGTATAGAGGAAGGCTGTGATCACAGCCCACCCCCCTCTCACAGAACGTATCTATCTATCTATCTATCTATCTATCTATCTATCTATCTATCTATCTATCTATCTATCTATCTATCTATCTATCTATCCAATCATCCATTTATCCCATCATTTATGTGCTATATGTTATCATTAAAGAAATTGTAAAGCTTTGTTTTTGTTTTTAATAATGTTATACTTACCTGCTCTGTGCAATGGTATTGCACAGAGTGGCCCCGAGCCTCCTTATCTGGAGTTCCCCTGCGGTGATTGATCCTGACCCCTTCTCTGTGCACCACCATATGAAGCTGCTTTCTATGGGAGCGGACTTGCTGGCTCGCTCCTGAGCTGAGCTGTGTGCATCCATAGCTGCATTACTTACCTGTTTTTCAGCTCCAGTGCTTCCCTCTTCTCCCCAAAGCTCTAGTCTGGGGGAGTTAGTAACCATGCATTGCATGTATTCAGGGTGAGCCGCTTATAGAGGAGACTGTGGGGAACTAGACACATACAGCCTCCTCTGCAACCCCCTTGAACTTAATAAGCATTTAACCCTTGTGGGTGGTGGTAGTTTTTTTTTGTGGACTTCAGGAAGCTATAAAATGATCCCTTGCAGTGGGGATGCACTTGTGCTGCAAGGGTTACCTGCTTGTTTTGTCTGTGCCAACAGATAGGGCTACCCCACACTCAAGTGATGGACTGTCCCTCATGTCCAGTGCAGGGAACTGAACCCTTAATTTGCCTTGATGACATTGGAACTTTAGACCGGTGGGGCAAAGAGCAAAGGAAACTGCCAAGACTGGTTTAGCAGTGTGAAGGATTGGGTAAGTAAATCTGTTTTTCTGTGTTCCCTAGACCTAAATGAGCATTTTACTCTTGCAGTGCAAGCAGGGCCCCACTGCAAGGGATACTTTTTTAGTTTCCCGAAGTTGGGCTTTAAAATACATTACTGATATTAAACCATATCTGTGTACGTTTTTACAAGCAGATTAAAACCATCTGCAATATGTTATCCATGGACTGTATTTATACACAGTGTCATAAACTGCAGTGCGCCCCTCTATGACAGCACAGGACACAATGATACTTTCAGCTAAATGACACCTGTTCATCCTGCAAGACACAAGCACCTCAGGCTTTTCTTATGTATTATTTAGAGTCCCTGGGATGTGTTGTCTAAATGGTTAGACAGCGAGGCTGATGGATTGACATAACTAGTAATCTGCAAACAGATATTTTAACTGTTTCCAAAGTGAAAGTAGCACAATGCTTGCTTATTATCTAGTAGGCTCATAAGAGAACGGATACCCCAGCCCGCTTTCTAAAAAAAAAAAAAAAAGTGTCTTACAGCAGCCATACTGTCAGGGTTGGAGCTGGCATCCCATACCCCTTGTTTGGCCGGACCTGAACAACAAAATTCACCTGCCCCCATAAACTTCAATGGGGTTCACTAGAAAGTCCTCAAACTTCAAGCAAGATTGGTAAAACTGTTTGTGAACTGAACCCAGGCAGATTTGCTTATCCTTAGTCAAAATCATATGCATATTTCTGGTATCCATGTCACCAATGAGATCTACACTGGAGAACACACAGCTCACACCTCAGTATCCAAGTCACCAGTGAGATCTACACTACATTATGGTTTTTAAGGGGAACCACGCGCCAAATTTTTTTTAAAAATGACGTGGAACCCCCCCCCCCAAGTCCATACCAGGCCCTTCAGGTCTGATATGGATTTTAAGATGAACCCCATGCCAAATTTAAAAAAAAATGGCGTAGGGGTCCCCCCAAAATCCAAACCAGACCCTTATCCAAGCACGCAGCCCTGGCATGGCAGGAGGGGGTGGGGAGGAGCGAGCGCCCCTCCCCCGAACCATACCAGCAACATGCCCTCAACATGCTTTGAGGTCCCCCCCCCAAAGCACATTGTCCCCAAGTTGATGGGTAGAAGGGCCTCATCCCCACAACCCTTGCCGGTGGTTGTGGGGGTCTGCGGGTAGGGGGCTTATCGGAATCTGGAAGTCCCCTTTAATAAGGGGGCCCCCAGATCCCGACCCCCCTATGTGAATAGGTATGCGGTACATTGTACCCCTACCCATTTACCAAATAAGGAGTAAAGTTGTACAAAAAACATGAGGCAGTTTTTGACAAGTCCTTCATTGTGTAAAATAACTTTTCTTCTTTCTTCCTCCATCTTCTCCTGCCCTGGTCCTTCTTCTGGTCATCTGCTTCTTCTTTTGGTCTTCTTCTTTCCTCTCTTCATTGTCAATCTTCATCTTCTTCTTCCTTCTTCTCCAAAGGCGTCTCCCAGAATGGGTGGTCTTCAGTTTGACATCTCTTTTATAACAAAGTGCGGGGCCAGCCAGTAACATAAATGGGTGACCCATCCCCTCTGACAACGAATGATGTCAGAAGGGGGAGGGGTCAATCAGTTACGTCACTGGGTGGCCCCGCCCTTACCTATAAAATAAATGTCAGACTGCAGACCACCCATTCTGGTAGACACCTCTGGCAGCGGGGGCAGTAAAAGAAGGAAGGAGAAGATGAAGATTGAAGAGGAAGAAAGGAAGGAAGAAGACCGAAAGAAGCAGAAGACCAGAAGGACCGTGGCAGGAGAAGATGGAGGAAGAAAGAAGAGCTATTTCACACAATAAAGGACTTGTCAAAAACTGCCTCTTGTTTTTTTGTACCCCTTTGCTAATTTTTTGCTGAATGGGTAGGGTACAATGTAACCCATACCTATTCACATAGGGGAGGTCGGGATCTGGGGGCCCCCTTATTAAAGGGGGCTTCCCAATTCCGATAAGCCCCCAGCCCGCAGACCCCTACAACCACCGGCAAAGGGTGTGGGGATGAGGCCCTTCTCCCAATCAACATGGGGAAAAGGTGCTTTGGGGGGACCTCAAAGCATCCTCCCCATGTTGAGGGCATGTGCCTAGTATTGTTCGAGGGGGCACTCGCTCGTCCCCACCCCCTTCTGCCATGCCAGTGCTGCATGCTCGGATAAGACTCTGGTTTAGATTTTGTGGGGGGCCCCTGCGCCATTTTTATAAAAAAAATTGGCGCGGGGTTCCTCTTAAAATCATACCAGACTTGAAGGGCCTGGGGGACCAACACATCATTTTTTACAAATATTTTGGGCGGGGTTCCCCTTAAAATACATACCAGACCTGAAGGGTCTGTTCCGGACTTTAGGGGGGAACCCTACGCAATTTTTTAAAAACATTTCGGAGCGGGGTTCCCCTTAAAATCCATACCAGACCTGAAGGGCCTGGTATGGACTGGGGGGGGGGGTGCAACGCAATGCATTTTCAGTGGTTTTATCTATATTGCCGGGAACCGACAATACATTACAGCCGCAAGCGGTTTTAAATGACCATTTTTCCTGTACAAATGTAATTTTGCTCTGGCACTGTTCTAAACATCACAGAGGTGCACCCTTTTACAGGTAGACTAAAGGGACCACCCAGGCACGATATTTAAAGAAATATTTCATTTTTATTGTTTGACTTTAAGCATTATTAAAATCACTGCTTTTGAAAAAAACTATTGATTTAAAAACTTTTTTTTGCATTGATACATGTCCCCTAGGGCAGGACCCGGGTCCCCATACACTTTTTAGGGCAATAACTTGCATATAAGCCTTTAACCACTTGCCAGCCGCAGTCTAAGTTCCTGTATATGGAAGCCATGATCACTCCCTTTCCCCAGCCAGGCCAGCGCACACACAGTTAGAACACGCTCAGGGAACACAGTTAACCCTCAGAGCGCCCCCTCCAGGTTAACCCCTTCACTGCCAATGGCATTTACACAGTAATCAGTGCATTTTTATAGCACTGATCGCTGTATAAATGCCAATGGTCCCAAAAAAGTGTCAAAATGGTCCGACATGTCCGTTGCAATATTGCAGTACCGCTAAAAATCGCAGATCGCCACCATTACTAGTAAAAAAAAATAAAAAACCCAGAAATGAATTCTCATCATCCGTAAATGTGGCAACTTTTGCGCAAACCAATCAATAAACACTGATTGCGATTTTTTTTTACCAAAAATATGAAGAATATAAATCGGCCAAAACCGATGAAAAAATGTTTTTTATATTTTTTTTAGGATTTGTATTTTAGCAAAAAGTAAGAAAATTGTTTTTTTTTTGCAAAATTGTCGCTCTTCTTTTGTTTATAGCGGCGATCAGAAATGACGCAGAGGGGATCAAATACCACCAAAAGAAAGCTCTATTTGTGGGAAAAAAAGGACGCAAATTTTGTTTGGGTACAACACCGCACGACCGCGCAATTGTCAGTTAAAGCGATGCAGTGTCGAATCGCAAAAAGTGCTCTGGTCCTAAAGTGGGAAACCCTTCCAGGGCTGAAGTGGTTAAAATGAGCACTTTTGATTTTTCATGTTTGAGTCCCATTGATTGTTCGCACAAATTTTTTGCCTGTTCGCAAGTTCTGGTGCGAACTGAACCGGGGGGGGTGTTCGGCCCATCCCTAGTCATTAATGAGATCTGCTCTTCATCATCAAACATAGCTCACTCCTAGTATACATGTCAACGGTGAGATCTACAGTATACACAGCTCATTTCCCAGTATCCAATTCACCAACAAGATCTACACTGCAGTACACACAGCTCACTCCCCAGTATCAATGTCACTATGGAGAATTGCGCTACAGTATTGTAGCCATGTTCTCCCTTCGGTGTGGCTGGTAGTTGTGGTTCACCTGCCCGCTGCCCTCAATCACACCATTTCTCACACATCTGGAGTCAGGAAACTGGCCGGTACTTTGTTTTGTTGTTTTATTTTAGGGGATAAACTTGGATGGGGAGAAGGGATAACTGTGGGATGCCCAAAGGATTCGATCAAGGGACCGTCTATATACACTTCAGTATATACAACTCCTTCCTCCTCCAGCGCAACGCTTGCTGACCGTTCCTCTCCTTACTTCACTCCAGCTCGCTGCTTAGTTTCCTGGCCTGAAAGGAAATTTATCAGGCCTCCATGACACCTCTTCCTCCACTCCAGCTAGCACATTGCGGGGCCTGCACCTTTGCCAGCAGAACCTTCGGACCACCCATTACAGGCAAGGGCCATGGGCTCTCGATTGTGAAGCCATGGGCCCTCAGTTGTGTAGCTAAGTATGTTGGTGCTATTGGGGTATTGAAATACTACAACTCCCAGCCCATCCCCTTCCAGGCCGCTTCGGCCTGCCTTGCTGCCCAATGACACTACTTTCCCTGACTGGCTCCTCTGACCTCCACAGACTGTCCACTATCTCCCCCAGTCTGCTCCAGCCTTCTTGTCCAGCTCCCGGGGTCTCTCATTTACCAACACCGGTGGATCCTTTAACCACTTGCTGACCACCCGCCGCAGCGTGACGGCGGCAAAGTGGTTCATTATCGCGAAACACCGTCACAGGATAGCGGCCGTGATAACGAGTATTGTGAACGTGCGTGTGCCGCCGGAGGTGCGTTTGCGCGTTCCCTGTGTTCCGGTGGGACCCGGGAGCGTGTAGGGCAGACTCGATCTCTGCCGGCTACCCGCAATGGCCCCCCCACAGTGAAAGAACGGAGGTCTGGGTATGTAAACACGGACCTCCATTCTGACAGAGGTGGAAGGGCTGTGATCACAGGCTTCCTGTATATGGAAGCCGTGATCACTCCCCTCCCCCTGCCAGCCCAGCCCCCATACAGTTAGAACACACTGAGGGAACACAGTTAACCCTTAGAGCGCCCCCTCCAGGTTAACCCCTGCACTGCCAATGGCATTTACACTGTAATCAATGCATTTTTATAGCATTGATCGCTGTATAAATGCCAATGGTGCCAATGAACCGCTAAAAATCGCAGATCACTGCCATTACTAGTAAAAAATAAAAAAATAAATAAAAACTTCAGAAATTAATTTTCATCATTCGTAAACACGGCAACTTTTGCGGAAACCAATCAATAAACTCCGATTGCGATTTTTTTTTCCCCAAAAATATGAGGAAGAATATAAATCGGTCAAAACTGATGAAAAAAAAATTTTTTTATAGTGTTTTTGGGGGTTTGTGTTTAAGCAAAAAGTAAGAAAAGTAGTTTTTTTCCAAAATTGTTGCTCTTTTTTTGTTTATAGCGGCGATCAGAAATGACGAAGAGGTGATCAAATACCACCAAAAGAAAGCTCTATTTGTGGGGGAAAAAGGACACAAATTTAGTTTGGGTACAAGGTCGCACGACCGTGCAATTGTCAGTTAAAGCGACGCAGTGCCGAATCGTAAAAAGTGCTCTGTTCCTAATGCGTGAAATCCTTCCGGGGCTGAAGTGGTTAAAGAGTCCTCTATGTAGCCTCTTTGCTGCTCTCCTGCTCCCTTGTGCAACTCCAGGAACCATCTCCTCTTCCTGGCTGCACCCGAGCCACCAGGCCTCAAGGTCACCCCCCCCCCCCTCAGACTGGGGGCTCCTGTCCCGGATGAGGCCTCCGCAGCACCTCTGCTACATCTCCCTCTACCACCCAACACTTTCCTTCCCCCTGCTGGGCAGATCACTGTATTTAAGGAGGCCTGCTCCCTGCCAATCCAGATTGGGGATTGGTCAGGGCTCCTTAACATACAACAAAAAGTGACACCTCCTCATCCATTGCCTTTTCCAGAACCTTCTGTCCACAAGGAGAGGAGTATCCAAGGGGTGTTTCTTCCTGCAATCTCCATCCCTCCCTGAGCCACTCCCCAACTCAGATCAAAACATTCAGGCCGGTACCCTGTCAGGCCTGACTAGATTTTGCCTTTCCTAACAAAAATCTACAAAATAAAGGGCCTATCACTATGGGGGCGCTACAGTATAATACAAACAGCTCACTCCCCTTATACATATGAACAGTGAGATCTACACTAAGGTGCACACTCCCCAGCAGTGTTAATTTTGTTGACTAAAATATTTTCATAGACTAAATTAATACTATTTTAGTAGACTAAAATACAACTAAAACAATTCAGATGACTAAAATACAACTAAAACTAAAATGACATTTTAGTCAAGACTAAAATACGACTAAAATTAAAATGACATTTTAGTCAAAAGACTATGACTAAAACTAAATTGAATTTATATCACAATGGTTAAATCTATGTCTGTAATGCATGTTCAAACCTTAATACCATAAATAATAAGCATGTTATTAGATTTTTACTCCAGGAGTATATAATGTTTGGCAGTTATAAAGAAATAATACATTAGAATTTAACTAAACCCATTCGATTTTAGTCGACTAAAATACGACTAAATCTTAAACAACTCAGGTGACTAAAATACGACTAAAACTAAAATGGCATTTTAGTCAAAAGACTAAAATAAAACTAAATCGAAATTTGATGTAAAAATGAACACTGCTCCCTAGCACTTAATGTGCTGAGCATTTTGGAGTATCCCATATCCCAACCCGTCTCCTGATTGCAATTCTTCTAGCAATAAAATACAAAAAAACAACCCTAGACTGTTCATTGAGCCAGAGTAAATGAACTGTTGCTTGAGTGACTGATGACCTCTGTACTGTTTACGAAGGAACTGGTTAAACTCAGCAGCCCATGCCACCAATCAGATCTACACTACAGTACACATAGCTCACTCCCCAGTATCAATGCCACCAATGAAATCTGCACTATAGTACACACAGCTCATTCCCCGGTATCCATGCCACCAATGAAATCTACACTACAGTACACACAGCTCACTCCCCAGTATCCATGTACCGATGAGATCTACACTATAGTACATACAGCTCACTCCCCAGTAACCATGCCACCAATGAAATCTACACTACAGTACACACAGCTCACTCCCCAGTATCCATGCCACCAACGAGATCTACACTACAGTACATACAGCTCACTCCCCAGTATCCATGTACCAATGAGATCTACACTACAGTACACACAGCTCACTCCCCAGTATCCAAGCCACCAATGAAATCTACACTACAGTACACACAGCTCACTCCCCAGTATACATGTCACTAATGAGATCTACACTACAGTACATACAGGTCACTCTCCAGAATCCATGTCACCAATGAAATCTACACTATAGTACACACAGCTCACTCCCCAGTATCCATGTCACCAATGAGATCTACACTACACTACAGTACACACAGCTCACTCCCCAGTATCCATGTCACCAATGAGATTTACACTACAGTACCATTATCACACACAGCTCACTCTCAGAATGCATGTCACCAGTGGGATCTACACTACAGTACACACAGCTCACTCCCTAGTATACATGCCACCAATAAAATCTAGACTAAATTACACACAACTCACTCCCCAGTATCCATGTCACCAATCAGATCTACACTACAGTACACACAGCTCATCCCCCAGTATCCATGTCACCAATGAGATTTACACTACAGTACATACAGCTCACTCCCCAGTATCCATGTCACCAATAAGATCTACACTACAGTACATGCAGCTCACTCCCCACATATCCATGTGTAGCACTCCCCAGTATTCATGCCACCAGTCAGATCTTCACTACACTACAGTACACACAGCTCACTCCCCTGTATCCATGTCACCAATGAGATCTTCACTACACTACAGTACACACAGCTCACTCCCCCCATATCCATGTGTAGCGCCCCCATAGTATAGGTGCATTTTCTAGCAGGGTTTGATAAAATTTAGTCAGACCTGAGTGTAAGAGCAGGCCTGAATGTTTTGATCTGGGCCGGGAGGAGAAGCTCAGGGAGGATTGAGTGGACTTGACAGATGAGGTCACCAGAAGCTCCCACTTCTTTCTAGAAGCCTGGGGAAGGTTTCTGGTCAGAGAGCTGGGAGATAGGTGGAGCCATCTGGAGTGTTCTAAGGAGCCCTGACCAATCCCCAAGCAGGATTGGCAGGGTGCAGGCCTTCTTACATACTTTGAGTCAGCCCAATCTGGAGAAGTGTCGGCTGGGAGTCTGGAGATGTAGCAAAGGCGCTGTGGAGGCCCCTACCCAGGAGGTCGCCCCAGTCTGGGGAGGGAGACCTTGGGGCCTGGAGGTTTGGGTGCAGCCAAGAAGGTGGTGATTCCTGGAGTCGCACAGGGAACAGGATAACAGTGGAGGTGCTACACAGTGAAAGACTTTAAAGTGATCCACCGGTTTGGTGAGTGACAAGCCCTGGGAACTGCAAGAGAAAGTGCTGGAGCAGGCTGGGAGAGGAATAGTGGACAGTCTGTGGGAGCCTTGGGAGCCAGTTCAGGGAAAGGAGAGTCACTAAGGAAAAGCAGGTTGGTGGGACCTGGAAGAAGGATGGGCTGGGAGTTGTAGTCCATCAAAGGCCTGGCTAGCACTCAAGTACTTTTTGCTACACATTCAGGCGCCCATGATCACTGGCCTGTAATGGGTGTTCCAGAGGTTCTGCTGAGCATAGGCCTTGCCATGTCCTAGCCACGGTGAAGAGAAAGGAACAGAGAAGCTTGATAAATTTCCTTTCAAGCTGAAAACTAAGTGCAGTGGTGGAGAGAAGTAATGGAGTGATGATTTACTAAGTTCAGTGCTGGAGAGAGAAGAGTAGGAGAAATGGTCAGCAAGTTGAGTGCTGGAGAGTTGTGAGGAGTAACAGTCTGTAGAGGGATGGTCTGCAGTGAAGTGTGCATATACAGGTGTGTATATGGACTTCGGGTACTATAATTCTTTGAGTATCCCACAGTCATCCCTTATCCCCATCCAAGTTATTTCCCCTAAATAAAACAAAAAAAGCAAAAGCCGGCCTATTCAGTGTCGACGGATGTGTGAAATATGGTGTGATTGAGGGCAGCTAAAGGAGGAACCACTACTACCAGCCACTCTCAAGGGAGTACATGGCTACACATGTCACCAATGAGATTTGCACTACAGTAGCATCATCACACACAGCTCACTCTCAATATACATGTCAACAGTGGGACCCAACACTACAGTACATACAGTTCACCCCCCAATATCCATGTCAACAATAATATGTACACTACAGCACACACAGCTCACTCCCCACTATCCATGTCAACAATGATATGTACACTACAGCACACACAGCTCACTCCCCACTATCCATGTCAACAATGATATGTACACTACAGCACACACAGCTCACTCCCCACTATCCATGTCAACAATGAGATCTACACTACAGTACATACAGCTCACTCCTCAGTATCCATGTCACCAATGAGCTCTACACTACACTACAGTACACACAGCTCACTCCCCAGTATCCATTTCACCAATGAGATCTACACTACAGTACACACAGCTAACTCCCCAGTATCCATGTCACCAATGAGATCTACACTACACTATAGTACACACAGCTCACTCCCCAGTATCCATGTCACCAATGAGATCTACACTACACTATAGTACACACAGACATCTAGAGTAACCACTGTACCTATGACCCC
>BLSH010078864.1:128124-148434 GCA_018402905.1 Glandirana rugosa | reverse complement strand
AATCCAATGGAAGCTCCTGCACAGAGCCAAAGTTCCACATTGGATTGCTGCTCACCTAAAGAAAGAAAAGAAAGAAATACACAAATCACACCAGGTTTCAAGTTTGAATATAAATGGGTCTTGTATGCATACAATAATTGCTTAGCCAAGATTTCAACTTTAATGTAGTATGAAACCTCAGCATTTTTTTAATATAACTCAGTGAAAACAATAAATAAATATTCCTTAGTAAACTATTTGTTAAAATAATGACCCACATTTGCAGTTTACAACTTGCAATGCACTGGCTGTTGCTCTTAGTACTGCTTCCTTGAACTTCCTTTCTACACAGGGAAGAGTTACCAGTGGACACCACAAGGGAAAGGAGCCACCCTGAAACCAGAAACTTGGAGCAGCAATCATGGAACCAGCTGAAATAACCCCCCCCCCCCCCAAAAAAAAACAAGAAAACTGTAAGACAAAATACTCACCTTAGAACAAAGCCCTCTCGGCGGCACCTGCATGCCGCTGAGACTACTGACATCTTCCCCGGTGTTTCTTTTGGGTTTGCGGGCTCCGGCGATGTGATTAGAGCTGCGATGACGTCACACCTGTGGGGAGCTGCCGGTCACGGCACAGGGCCCTGAAGCAACGGCACGGGCGGTCATTCCTTCAGAGCATATGCGCCGATGACGTAATCAGCGCAGTATACAGTAAAGGTCTCCTAAACGGTGCAAGTTTAGAAGATATTTACAGTACCTATAAGTAAGCCTGATTAAAGTCTTACCTATAGATACAAACAAACAAGGGGAGTTTACTTCCTCTTTAAGGGACAGTTCATACCGGAAAGTTGTGCATCAAAGGTGGGTTTTGTGCGCGTTTACCGCACCGTATTTGAAACGCACTGTGTTTGCGATCTGCTGCGGGTTACAATACATTGTTAAAAGCACGCCAGATGCAGAGTATCATGCAATTTGGTGTGACGCATTTTTCAAAAGTGGTGCATACACAACATTTTGTGTGTTCTGCCCATTCAAATAAAAGGGCTGCCAAATTGTACTGCAGGGGAATGCATAGGAATAGCACAGAAACACAACACGGAGTGCATTACTGTGTGATTCTAGTGTAAACCAGCCCTATAAGATTAAGAAGCTTCATTCGCAGTAAGTAATTAAACCAGCCGCTGAAAGTATTTAATATCACTTCATGGGAAAGTATAGTGAATTTTCAGTGAGTGCTTGTTTTGAATACATTTTTTACAATGCTATTTCTTAGCATTAAAGTTTCTAGTATTTTATAACTTTTGCAAATTGATCTATTTACACTTATAAAAAAATTTAATTTATGTTTCTCAAATTCTATGTAGTACCCTCCTACTTAGGTGCTATGATTAGTTAGATTTAGTGCCAGCTCACAGTGTTCTATGGAGCTGTGGGTGTTTTGGTCAGGTAAATTTAACTTGCCTTACGTATTCAGTGTGGCTGCAATTTATTAGTTAGGTCTATTAAGTGTTGTCAGCTGCTGCCAGTCTGATAGCTCCCTCTGCTTTCCAAAATCAGTAGAACTTCCTGGATTATAGGTGTGAAGCTATGCAGATGGCAGCATGAATATTTATACAGCCCTGGCCAATCCCAGGAAGCAGGGCCCTGAAGGCTGCTGGGAGACTTTATATATTCTGTGAGCACACTGAGCTCAGAGTCTTTTTCCAGAAAGGATCAGTCCATCCTGGAAGGCTTGCTGCCCTCTAGGGCAGTCCTGCCATGTGCTTGTTGTTCATGAGGCCTCGCGTGGCATAAGGGCCTGGTTGCTGAAGCTGGTGAGAGCTGACTGAGGGGCTATCTGCTAGGGTGACCAGACATCCCCAGTTTCAGAGGACAGTCCCCATTTTAAGGAGGCTGTCCCCGGAGGAGGTCTGTCCCCGGTTTTGTCCCTGGATTGGCAGGCCGATCCTGGCCGAGTACACTGCGAGCTGGGGCAGAGGAATGCACCCAGGGCCGGCCCTCCCATGGGTCCCGAGGCTGGGGTGTATCTGATAGGGAGGGAGGGGGACGAGTGCTGCCGGATTACACATAGCAGGGATCTCCCGCTTACCCGGCTGTCAGGGGAAGTCCCACCTCCTTGGCCGATTCCTATGATAGGCAGCACACTGGTGACGTCTATCATAGGAGGCGGGACTTTGCCTGAGGACAGCGGCTGCGCGGGCTAAACAGGAGATCCCCGCTCTGTATAATCCGACTCCTCTCCTCGCTATACACTGATCACAGGTAAGGCTGCATTGGTGAGCACTGTACAGGCTGCTGCGCACTGGATCGGTTGCTGGGCACTGAATAGGCTGCGTTGGTGGCCACTGAGCAGGCTGCTGGGCACTGAATAGGCTACATTGGTGAGCACTGAACAGGCTTCATTGGTGAGCACTGAACAGGTTGCGTGGGTGAGCACTGAACAGGCTGAGTTGGTGGGCACTAAATAGACTACATTGGTGAGCACTGAACATGCTGCTGGGCACTGAATAGGCTGCATTGGTGAGCACTGAACAGGTTGCTGGGCACTGAACAGGCTGTGTTGGTGGGCACTGAACAGGCTGCTGGACACTGAACAGGCTGCATTGGAGGGCAGTGAACGGGCTGCATTGGTGAGCACTGAACAGGCTGCATTGGTGGGCACTGAACAGGCTGCTGGGCACTGAGTAGGCTGCTGGGCACTGAACAGGCTGCATTGGTGGGCACTGAACAGGCTGCGTTGGTGGGCACTGAATAGGCTGCTAGGCACTGAACAGGCTGCATTGGTGGGCACTGAACAGGCTGCGTTGGTGGGCACTGAACAGGTTGCGTTGGTGGGCACTGAATAGGCTGCTGGGCACTGAACAGGCTGTATTGGTGGTCACTGAGCAGGCTGCTGGGCACTGAACAGGCTTTGTTGGTGGGCACTGAACAGACTGCTGGGCACTGAACAGACTGCATTGGTGGGCACTGAATAGGCTACATTGTGGAGCACTGAACAGGCTGATGGGCACTGAACTGGCTGCATTGGTGAGCACTGAACCGGCTGTATTGGTGGGCACTGAACAGGCTGCTGGGCACTGAACAGGCTGCATTGGTGGGCACTGAATGGGCTGCATTGGTAAGCGCTGAACAGGCTGCATTGGTGGGCACTGAACAGACTGCTGGGCACTGAGTAGGCTGCTGGGCACTGAACAGGCTGCATTGGTGGGCACTGAATAGGTTGCATTGGTGGGCACTGAATAGGCTGCTGGGCACTGAACAGGCTGTGTTGGTGGGCACTGAACAGGCTGCTGGGCACTGAACAGGTTTTGTTGGTGGGCACTGAACAGGATGCTGGGCACTGAACAGACTGCTGGGCACTGAACAGACTGCATTGATGGGCACTGAATAGGCTACATTGGTGAGCACTGAACAGGATGACGGGCACTGAACAGGCTGCATTGGTGAGCACTGAACAGGCTGTATTGGTGGGCACTGAACAGGCTGCATTGGTGGGCACTGAATGGGCTGCATTGGTGAGCACTGAACAGGCTGCGTTGGTGGGCACTTTACAGGCTGCTGGGCACCGAGTAGGCTACTGGGAACTGAACAGGCTGCATTGGCGGGCACTGAACAGGCTGCATTGGTGGGTACTGAACAGGCTGTGTTGGTGGGCACTGAATAGGCTGCTGGGCACTGAACAGGCTGCATTGGTGGGCACTGAACAGGATGCTAGGGACTGAACAGACTGCTGGGCACTGAACAGACTGCATTGGTGGACACTGAATAGGCTACATTGGTGAGCACTGAACAGGCTGATGGGCACTGAACAGGCTGCATTGGTGAGCACTGAACAGGTTGTGTTGGTGGGCACTGAACTAGCTGCATTGGGATGCACTGAACAGACTACATTGGTGAGCACTGAACAGGCTGCTGGGCACTGAACAGGCTGCTGGGCACTGAACAGGCTGCATTGGTGAGCACTGAACAGGCTGTGTTGGTGGGCATTGAACATGCTGCTGGGCACTGAACAGGCTGAATTGGTGGGCGCTGAACAGGCTGCATTGTTGAGCACTGAACAGGCTGCTGGGCACTCAGCAGGCTGCGTTGGTTGGCACTGAGCAGGCTGCTGGGCACTAAACAGGCTGCATTGGTGGGCACTGAACAGGCTACATTGGTGAGCACTGAACAGGCTGCATTGGTGAGCACTGAACAGGCTGCTGAGCACTGAATAGGCTGCATTGGTGAGCACTGAACAGGCTGCATTGGTGAGCACTGAACAGGCTGCTGGGTACTGAACAGGCTGCATTGATGGGCACTGGTGAAGCTGCATTGGATGGGCACTGGTGAGGCTGCATTGGATGGGCACTGGTGAGGCTGCATTGATGGGCACTGATCAGGCTGCATTGATGGGCACTGGTAAGGCTGCATTGATGGGCACTGGTGAGGCTGCATTGGATGGGTACTGGTAAGGCTGCATTATATGGGCACTGGCGAGGCTGCATTGATAGGCACTGGTGAGGCTGCATTGATGAAAACTGGCGAGGCTGCATTGATCGGCACTGGTGAGGCTGCATTGGATGGGCACTGGTGAGGCTGCACTGATGAGGCTGAGCTGATGAGCACTTATGAGGCTGCATTGATGGACACTGATGAGGCTGAGCTGATTGGCACTGAAGAGGCTGAGCTGAAGGGTACTGGTGAGGCTGCATTGGTGGGCACTGATCAGGCTGCATTGATCGGCACTGGTGAGGCTGCATTGGATGGGCACTGGTGAGGCTGCACTGATGAGGCTGAGCTAATGAGCACTGATGAGGCTGCATTGATGGACACTGATGAGGCTGAGCTGATTGGCACTGAAGAGGCTGAGCTGATGGGTACTGGTGAGGCTGCATTGATAGGCACTGGTGTGGCTGCATTGATAGGCACTGGTGAGGCTGCATTGATAGGCACTGGTGAGGCTGCATTGATGGACACTGGTGAAGCTGAGCTGATGGGCACTGGTGAGGCTGCATTGATGGGCACTGGTGATGCTGCATTGATGGGCACTGGTGAGGCTGCATTGGATGGGCACTGGGGAGGCTGCACTGATGATGCTGAGCTGATGAGCACTCATGAGGCTGCATTGATGGGCACTAATGAGGCTGAGCTGATTGGCACTGATGAGGCTGAGCTGATGGGTACTGGTGAGGCTGCATTGGTGGGCACTGATCAGGCTGCATTGATGGGTACTGGTGAGGCTGTATTGATGGGTACTGGTGAGGCTGCGTTGATGAGCACTGGTGAGTATAATACACTCTTCAAATGTGCTTTAAAATGCATGGTTTTCCCTTTTATGAAAAAGAAAATAATGATGTTATGCGGTTGGGCTGGTATAATAATGCTATGGGGCTGATATGAAATGATTTCCAGAAATAACGTATATTTCATACAATCATTACATAAACACATACCACATGCACTGTATATATCATTGGAGTAAAATATGCTTATAAAATAGTTTACCATTTGCCAATAAAAAAAAATGTCCCCAGATTTAATTTTAAAAATCTGGTCGCCGTACTGTCTGCTGAAGATCTACTCTAGTTTGTCTGTGCCCACCAGTGCCCCCTGCCAGTGCCACCTACCATTACCCATCAGTGCCATCTACCAGTGCTCACAGTGCCACCTACCTTTGCCCACCAGTGCCACCTAACGTTGCCCACCAGTGATGCCAATCAATGCCCATCAGTGCCGCATCATCAGTGCCACTGATCAGTGATGCCTATCCATGACACCTGTCAGTGCCCAGCAATGCCCATCAGTGCCACCCATCAGTGCCCATCGGTGTCACCTATCAGTACCGCTTATCAGTGCCACCGATCAGTGCCACCGATCAGTGCCCTTCAGTGCCATCCATCAGTGCCACTCATCAGTGCCAACCATCAGTGCCACCCATCAGTGCCGCCTCATCAGTGCTTATCATTGCCAGCTATCAGTGCCCATTAGCGCCGTCTTATCAGTTCAGCCTATCAGTGCCCATCAGTGCACCCTCATCAGTGCACATCAGTGAAGAAAAAAAATGACCTGTTTTCGAAGTGTTATAAAAAACGATGAAACTGTTTTTTTTCAAAATTTTCAGTCTTTTTTGTTTTTTAGCAAAAAAAAAAAAATAGCAGTGATTAAATACCACCGCTCTATTTGTGGGGAAAAAATGATAAAAATTTCATATGGGTTCAGTGTAGCATGACCGCGCAATTGTCATTCAAAGTGTGACAGTGCTGAAAGCTGAAAATTGGTCTGGGCGGGAGGGGGGTTTAAGTGCCTGGTAAGCAAGTGGTTAAATATTTATGGGGTCTCAGCCAATTCCTGGGGAGGCATGCCTAGTAGGTGACTGCATATCACATAGATAGTTTTGGGCTTGAGCAGACTTGGTCATCGTCCAGCAGGAGAAGAACTCAGCCTGGAGGGCTACTGCCCTCCCAAGCAACCCAGCACCTCTATCAAGAGCTCAGCAAGGCCTTGGCTAACCTAAGGTTGGGTACAGTATGGTGACTATTCTGAGGCTGCATTTGACTTTCTTTGTGTCACGTTTATTTTTTTGGGGACCCAGGTCCTATTGGGATGCTACTGCATTTCAGGCAAAGTAGGTCACATGCAGCCTTTTGCTGTGTTTGCATCTGGACATACAGTATGCGTTTGAGCAGCACTGTGTTTGACATCAGCACTTTTCTACAACTTACACAAACCCTAAATACATTTTTATGTAACGTTCATATTTTGTTATGTGTAGTGATTGAGAGATGAAAATTAGCAATTAATGAAGGTTTATAGTTAGAAATAATTATTGGATTTATTTTAAATTGAAATTATCTTGATAGTAGTGCTCTGTAATCAGCAGTCAGATTGGATCTGCACTAGGAGCCAATCAGGGGCTGCTGTAGTGGACATGTACTGGTAATAAATATGCTGATAGGTAGAGTGATGTCTTCATCATTGTGATGGTGCTTCTTCATTGTGATGTCACAGGCTGTGGGTGTTTCTAGACCAAGATATACCTCTGCTGCAATGGAACCCTTGAAGAGGTGCTTGGATCACAAGACTAGCTTAAAGAGGAGCTTTACCTATAACAATAATATAATAATGTTCTTTAGCAAGGAACATATACTCATTATATACTCACATTAATAATCATGCTAACAAAATTAGTGTGTGCTGTAAATTGCCCCCAGCATTGCTCCTGTTTCTTCTTTCTGGCGACTGCCATTTTGCTGAAGCCTGGAGCCCCAGGGAGCAAAACTAAACCCATCAGTTTAACGGTTTCAAAAAGTTATATTCTTAGGCTGCTGGGATTGCTCACTGTCACATTTGCTTGTGTTCTCAACCAAGCTATCAAACCATCAAATTGCTGGTGTCATAACTGACCACATGTGCAGCACCATGGCAGTTGCAGATCAAACAGAAGCAGCTTCCTTGGCTGTAAAAGATAGGAGGGTTTAATTCCACTTTAAGGCTGTCAGCAGATCGGCCTCTAGAAATTTAGCAGTGCCTAAAAATAGAGAACAACTGAGCATGTGCAGAGCAGTGCGAGACAGTGTATTACTGGATTTTAAACAGCATAGGCACTTATTTTTAATGATTTACATAGCTATAACTACAAAAGGGGCCAGCCTAAAGTGATCTATCAGGACTTTTTTCCACTTTAACAGAATCACAAATCCTTAGGAAGTTCACATGAATGAATTCCTTCTGTGCATGTAACTGTTTGCATTGAGTTCAGCTCTAACTGACAATAGAACCCAAGACATGAAATAAAAAAACATTTTTTTTTTTATCCGCATTGTTATTTTTCCAAAGTTGTATTTGGTTTGCCATTGACCCGATACAATAAATCCTCAATTTGTGTCTTTTGTTTCTGGCCATGGAACAGGCGCTGAAGGAATTAAATGTGGGCTCTGACAGCCTGGCTGCAGAAAAGTGAACAAGAGTTACACAAATTGCCATGCCTTGTCTCCTGTCACCTTCCTCAGGCTACACGCTGACACAGTTCCTGATGTGTGACACTTTCGGCAATAAGCTGTAATAGAAAGAGCAAAAGACTTATTATTTTATATTTTCTATTGTTTTAACCGAGCCAGCTCAGGGAGTTCTTGGCAAAGGACAATGTATAAGTTCTTGCTACAGTATATCAAAAACATTAGGTTCTTTTAAAGAGCCCCAATCACCCACGCACAATGATGGGTGCCATTTTTTGGGCTGTACTAATATTCAGTAAAAAGGATTAATTAACAATTTATTGTGGTAGACATATGTCTTTTTTCAGCCCAACTATTGTATGTAACTACTTTAATGAATGTATAGTTTTTTTTAGATTTTTTTAATGATTTTTGCACAGCACAAATAATAAAGCATATGTCTTCTTCCCCCTCCTCCTGCCCAGTTGATTACCCGATTATGCAAAAAAAAAAAAAAACTCACACAATAAAAACCTTAGATACTTATGTGACTTTGTAGTCAAGTAACAAATTGGGGCACAAGCCTTATATCTTTTGTACAGCTTAGTGTAGGTCTTTTTTCAGGTGTCCAAAGGTAGTGAGGTAGATGCTCTCCATTGGCTGTCCAGCAGCAGGGTTCTGAAGCAGGTTGATGACATCATGATGAGGGATGTCAAAACTGGACTGCAACAGTGGATCACTGGTCTCCAGTCCCAGAGAGGAGCTTGTAAAAGGACACAAGATAGCGGACTCAGATGGGCGAAAAAAACTTTGGAAGAATGTAATGTAGCGCACGTAGCTGCAAGTAGACAGAGATCCCCCACCCAGCAAAGCCAGGCACGCCACATTTTCACAGCACACTTGGACGCAAGCAACAGTCCAGTGCTTTGTTTTTTTTTTGTATTTTATTAGGGGGTTTAACTTGGATAGGGAGAAGGGTAATATGCTATGCCTATTTGACTTTAGTAGAACTTTCAGGGACAAGCTTCTTCTGCACAGCTATTTACACTCCTCAGCTTCCTCCAGCACAACACTTGCTTGAAGCTTTGGACTGGCACTAGTGAGGAATTGTTGAGATTTGTTGACCTATTCAATGTCAATAATTTTAATCTCACATTTACTGTCTTGGCATGTGGATAGTCTGCCCTTTCTAGATCTTATGATCAGGAAGGATCCAAATAACAACATCCAGATGGAATTGTTTAGGAAACCCATGGAAGGCAATTCCTTGCTGTACTATAAGAGTGCCCACCTCCAAAATCTCATTAGAGGCACCCACAAGGGCAATATCTATGTGTTTGTAGAAACTGTACTGATGAGAATAATTTTGAGAAACAAATGGGTTAAATGGGTCTTCTAGATCTGGAATTCATCCCATGGGCCAGTAGGCAAAACATCCTGAGATAGATTCTATTTTCCTCTCCACTGTTGTAATGATGGATTACCTTGAAACATAGGTAATCGACTATTTTGATATATAATTCAGATATGAATACATTTTCTAGATGAATCATTTTTTTTTTCATGATTTTTGTTTATCTATTCGGCTCGTTTCGCCCTCCCTCTCTGCTTCCTCCCTTTCCCATTATAAATCATTGTGGGTAATTGTGATTTCTAATTATATTTTGTAATATGTTATTGTTTATGTATTTGTTTTCTTTTGTTTTGTTCTCTTTTTCCTTTATAGTAAGAACTTCATGTATACATCTACAATACATGTATTGTCCTGAAGAAGTGGGGGATCCTGCGTGACGCGTAGACCAATTTTAAGTACATGTATTTAGGATAGTCTATATAATCCTTAATCTGCTAAAAAAAAGTTCTTCTATATACAAAAGTGTTTTTTAACACTAGCTGAAAGGAAGGAGTTACTGTATCCTCGGCTAGCTCCTGGACCTCGGACAGGCACTTCAATGACCTTCAGACATGTCTGGACACATCCCATAATAAAGACACACACAGAAAAGTATAGTTAAGCAGGGAATTGTCTGTATTCTTGAATTCTAGGGTGTCTTTTTATAAGACGATATATGTCACAGAATAATCGAAAATTTACACATGTGCAGTATAAAAAATGACACAGCAGAAAAATAAGTATTTACCCAAGCAGTAGAAACTGGTAAAAACAGGTGTCTGTTGTTACAAGATAAAAAAGTACGTTAGCTGCAGAATATTGTTGCAAAATACAAATCTACATGGTGTGACTAGCTGACCTCAGCTATTTCCTGAGAACCTAGCATAAAACATTCTCTCAAGATAAGGCCAGAAACAAGCCAGACTAACAGATATTTAAAGTGGAACCCTAGCATACAAAATGGATACCGTCAAATCCTTTCAAATCCCCTCTTAAGTCATGAATATGACTTCTATACCTTTGAGATGTCTTGGGGCACTTTAGTCTAATCCTTATGTTTACACTGACCCATATAAAGCTGGAGATATTGGGTGTATGCATGAGAGGGGTGTTGGGTTGGGGCAGTACATTTGGCAATACACATCATAAGTAACTTGAACCCTAAATAAAGCAGAAGGATAACAAGGGCCAATGTTACAATAATAGACTAGTAAGGCTATTCTTTAACCCAGAAGCTGATGTGTGAAAGATATTTTCTGTCATTGAACCATTATTGGCTGGCCTAGTGATATTAAATTCCGAATTGCTACACATGTGTTGGCCTTTTTCTGAACCTCTTAATTTAAAGCACCAGTTTGGTCTATAAGCTGTACTCACCACGGGAAAGGGTATTGATTTATTTGCCTGTCCTGCGGTGACATTTGTCAGTACTATAGGAGGGGTGCCATTTAGCATGGGTGTGATGTTTAATGGTACTGCTAGCAGGGGAATTCTCGCGGTACTAGGGTCCAACATTCCTTGAAACCTGACTTCGGAGCATATGCATATTTAAATTTTAGCAAAAGCATTTTCCCTGAAAAGGAGTCACTAACAGTTTTATCGCTTTCTATTTCTCGTTTGTCTCTCTTAATTGTAGTTCATTACAGCGACAGACTTAGGGCTTTCTCCACATATTGGCCTTATGAGGCCTAAGTCCTCAGGGTGTTATATACAGTTAGTTGCTATCCAAACTGGAAGGAAGATCAAGAGGAGGAGCGCCATTAGAAGGCACAAGGCCTTCCCAAAAGTCTGTGGTGAGATAAGCGAGGTCATCTTTTTCAGAGACTTTTCCACCTATTTCATGTTCGAGGACTTATACTACCTGTTTCGCCTCTCTTGTCTTTATCTTGCTTCTTGGGTGCTTGGTTCACCCTTTTCACATGACTAGCATGGATCCAGCTAGGGGATTCCTCTGTAAGAATAGCTGTCCTGGTGATGGCCACCACTCTTTTGGCTGGTCCAAATGGAGGTTCCTGTGGTTTTGGTCCTTTAGGCAATCTCTGGATCACGACCTGGTCCCCGACCTAGAAAGGGTGCATTGGTACCTGTGAAGAACAAGGAGAGGTGCGAGCAATGTTTCTTTCAACTTTGTCCAGAGTTTCAATAAGTTTCCTCACATATTCCTCCCTGATTAGATCGAGGTCCCCTCTTTCTACCATAAGTGGCTGTATGGTTTTGATGGCGTGGGGAATGGCCTACCCATTAAAACCTCAAAAGGGGAGCAACTGTCTTCTTGGAGGGGGGTCATTCTTACCTCGGCCAGAACTGCTGGGGGGACCTTCTTCCAATTTGCATACGTACCTCCAGTTACCTTCCTTATATTATCCTTGAGAGTCCTATTCATCCTTTCCACTATAGCCAAACTTTGGGGGTGATATGGTATGTGAAACTTCCAGTCAATTTTAAAAGTCCATACCAGATCTTGGCAGACCTTGGCCACAAACGCAGGGCCATTGTCTGAGTTAATCTAGAGCGGACATCCCCCCCGGGAATAATCTCTTGTGTAAGAATTTTTACAACTGTTTGGGCATCTTCTCTTGTGGTTACAAAGACTTCAGGCCATCGTGAAAACATATCCACGATCACCAAAAGGTACTCCTGTCTCTTACCCACCTTTGGCATATGTGTAAATTCTATCTGTAGGTGAGTGTACGGTGTTGTTGGGTATATAAGGTGTTCATGTTTTTCCCTTTTTTTCTGATATTTATGATGCATCTGGAGACATATGCCTTGACAAGGGAGGGGAGTTAAGTGCAGAATTAGGGCTTATCTGCACACCTGCGTTGCTCCAATCTATGTCCGTGACATATGTCTGTAAATCTTGCAATATTTGGTCTAAAAATAGCGTTTCTGACATGAGCAAAGGCATTTGGTTGGTTGCATTTTCAGTGGATACGGCTTCCTTCGCTGCTCTATCTGTTAGCGCATTTCCTTTGGCTATATCAGTTTGCTGGCCTATGTGTGCCCTGCAAGGTAAAATAGCAATGGACCTCGGTAGCTGTATAGCTTTTATTATTTCTTTAAAATATGCACATATTCTCCTTCAAAGAGCTGACAAGCTCTTGTGAGGGCTATCAGTTCTGCAGCCTGGGCTGACTGGTAAGGAATTGATTTTGCCTCTAGAATTTTGTCTGGTAATTGTACAACAGCATATCCAGCATGATATGTGTTGTCATTGGGCCTTGAACAAGAGCCATCCACAAACACATTCTGTGCATCTGGAAGGGCCACAGAAGACATGTCCTGTCTTGGGGACGTGTCCCGATGGATGAGATCCAAACAATCATGTTGTGGAACAATCTCATCCTGTTCTCCTTTTAATTCAAGCAAAACATTGAGAATTGGGGCTGGGCCTGAGGCAGGAGAAGCATATTTTATCTTTAGCTTAGGGTTGGAGAGCAGTATAACCTTATAACCACTAAGCCTTTGGGCCGACATATGTTGGGTGTGTAAAGTGGTATCCTGTCCCAGAGTGAATGATGTAGCCATTTCCACCACCATTACACAGGATGCTAAAGCTCTGAGACACGCAGGCATGCCTTGAACCTGTACTGGAACCATCTTTGAGAAAAAAGCAACAGGGCAGAGCTTGCCTCCATGTTCTTGAGCTAGGACTCCCGCCATTGTTTTACAGTTGTCCCTGGAATCAAACAGGCCTAGACTAGGGGCCGTTACCATAGCATTTTTCAAATACACAAAAGCATTACACATTTCCTTTGACCAGTTTACACAATCTGGCATATCAGAACCTGTGGCATGTTTTAGGAGATTGTCATAGTAGGAACAGTCAGGTATTCATTGGCGACAGTAACCAATCATGCCAAGGAAGGTAAGCATGTCCTTCTTGGTCAATGGGCGGGGCAGACCCATGAGAGCCGCAGCTCTCTTGTGACTGACTTTCCTTTCTCCTTTTGTGAGGACAAAACCAAGGTACACAACAGTTTCCTGGCACCACTGCAATTTCTTTCTAGACACTTTGTGACCATTTTCAAATACACAGTTTATGAGATCCACACTGTCCTCCTGTCCGGCTGCCTGATTTGAAGTAGGACCGAACCATGACGGGAAGTCCAGGACCTCAGTGTGGCCTGGAACACAATCGAGTAGACTAAAGGTGAGTCCACATAGCCCTGGGGCATTCTACACCAGATAAATTGGCGATTCTTTAAACAAAAGGCAAAGATTGGCCGTGTCTCCTTATCCACAGGGACGAAAAAAAACATTTGCCAGATCAATCACTGTAAAACACTCTGCATCGGATGAAATGGAGGACAGGAGTGATGGCACATCTGGCACTATTGAGGCAATGGGGACCACAAGTTCATTTATGGCTCTCAGATCCTGTACAAATCTGTAGCTACCACTGGAGCAATACCTTCCTCCTTTTCTTTTGATAACGGATACTGTTTATGGTACACAGGTTTTGTCCATGCCTTAAGAGTGGCCTTGTAAGTGGGCCAAAATCAAAATAATTTTCTGTCCATACTCTGTCCTACCTGGAGGTGGGCTGTGGGTGTCTGCCACAATCAGGGTTAGGAAGAAAATTATTGGGACCTTGGTGGATTGCACTACAATCCTACCCTTCTTTGTGGTTTTGATATTAATGTTTACATAAATAAACTAAATATTAACAATTATGGTGATGCAAACTGTCAATGTGTGCTGCAATCTTCATCTTCAGTTCTCGGACATCAAACCATATCAGACATGTGGATTGATGCTTTATTTTCTTTGTACTAGAAACTAAACAAAATGAAAGATCTTAGTGAGTTATCATTACATTTCCCTCCTAGAAATAAACAACTGGTTAGCAATAAACACATATTAATCACAAAATACAAAACATATGGCCATATTGTTTAATAAGAGTGCACTCTTTTCTACCCATATGAAATAAATTCTTAATTAATTATCACCATGTGGATTTTCATTAAAGGACGTCCATCAAAAATTATCAATAATAATTCACCATAACCTTTATAGTATGTTCATAACATTTTGCACAAAATTATACATCACCAAATCCATAGATTTTTCTATTTAACCACTTCCCGACCGTCATATGCAGAATGACGTCCGGGAAGTGGTTCAGTTATCCTGACTGGGCATCATATGACGTCCTCAGGATAACATGCCGGCACGCGCCTGGGGAGGCGCGCATCACGGCGATCGGTGGTGTGGGGGGTCAATCTGACCCCCCGAATTACCGATCTCTGTAAAGCGCTTTCATCTGAAGCACTTTACCATGTGATCAGCCGTGACCAATCACGGCTGGTCACAGTGTAACACAGGAAAGCTGTTTATCGGCTTTTCCTGTACTCTGGTCTGCAGACCTGAGTAGAGAGCCGATCAGCTGCTCTCCTGACGGGGGGGGGGGTTGTGCTGATGGTTTATCAGCACAGCCCCCCTAGGATCACCACACTAGACCACCAGGGAGCCTGCCCAGGGACCACCAGCAATGTGCCCAGCTAGGACCACCAGGGAGCCGACCAGGGACCACCAGGTGAACCGATCTGGACCACCAGGGAGACCACCCTAGATCACCAGGTAAGGGGCACAGTGCCCAATATGGATGGTACTCAGTGCCACCTTCAGATGCCACCCTAGACCACCAGGGAATGGGCCCTTATCAGTGCATCTGCCCACCAGTGCCCCTATCAGTGCGTACCAGTGCCACATATCAGTGCCCACCAGTGCCACCTACCAGTGCCCATCAGTGCCACCTATCAGTGCCCAGTGACACCTATGAGTGCCAATCGGTGCCATCTGAGTGCCCATCAGTGCCGCTTATCAGTGTCCGTCAGTGCTACAGATCAGTGCCCATCAGTGCTGCATATTAGTGCCATCTATCAGTGTCTGATCAAATACCACCAAAAGAAAACTCTATTTGTGGGAACAAAATGCTAAAAAATTTGTTTGGGTACAGCGCGCAATTCTCATTCAAAGCGCAACAGCACTGAAAGCTGAAAATTGGTCTGGTAGGAAAGTGTTATAAGTGCATAGTATTGAAGTGGTTAAACCTCTTTCCATACACATCTTGAAAACTTCTAGAAATAAATGTGGTCCTTTCTGTATTAACAAAAAACGTATAAAACAATAATTCGTGTTGTATTTTAAAGTATCACACTTCATTACAATCATTAATCAAAACGATACATATATAGACATACATTTCCAGTGATCATTCACTATTGTCCTATCATATACTGTTAAGTAAAATGATCTAAGCCTGGTCTTTACTAGTCAACTGTCTTGTTAAACTGATTTTCATTAAAGGGTACAACCAGGTTTTTATCAGTGGGTGGAGCCTTTTCCCTTTCCACGCCCAATAGGCTGGAATGGAGAACTAAACATTTAAATAATTATAATAATCATGGCTACCTTTCAGGAATTTAAGGGGCGTTGGCTGCACTCAGCCATTTTTTTTCCTTTGTTTCAAATAATGCTAGAGTTACATAGCAAAACTAATCATTTCAACTAGGATTTTATTTCTACAAAAGTATTTAAAAATGTCCTTTACCTTACAAAGTTTTTATTTTTTACATCACTTACTTTTGAGCAACACATATCATACTAGTATTTTATAGTTGTTCGAAACGTAACACATTGCCCTACATTTCACAGACATAGCTCCTCACACAAAATACCTTACACAGTATATCTCTATTAGATTGCAAGCTTCCTGAAGGTAGGGACTGATGTGAACACACAAATCATCTCTCTCAATATTAAACTCACATAGACTCTCAAACATAAGTAGCGAAACTTATGTTATAACCCGTCTGTAACATTATCACATTCACTACAGGGAGAACAGAATGCATTTAACCTCTTCATAAAACATGTTCAGCTCATCATCCCCCACATTCAAACAAATCTCATTGCTCTGAGACTTCTACAATTCACATACTTTTTTTTTTTTCTTTTGTGGGACTTGGATAGAGTTTGCAGGCTTCGGGACATAAGGGGGAGGGTGGCTTGGAGTACAGCATGAGAGGATGTGTGGGTCTATCTATTTCTGACTCACACTCATGTAATTTCTGAAAAATCTTATTATGATTTATTACTAGAGAACCTTTTTCAGAGGGAAAATAAAACAGTAAACCACATACACATTCAGGACAAGTCATTTAAAAATGCGACAGAGAGAGAGAAAATGAAAGTAATATAATCACGAAGTGCACTGCCGTCGGTTTTTATCTGTTTCTTACTTATGTTCGGGTTTCCCAGACAGCCCCGATGCTTATCAAAGCGGGAGTCCCAGACTTCTCAGTGCTTATTAGAGCACTCTAACTGGCCAGTTAGTTTTATTTTTTATCTCAACAGGAGGATATTATTTTAGCCTTTCAGATTCAAATGGGTCTTGGAGACATCAGTACCTATGGCAATGTAATCTACGTCAAAAAGACAAATATTACTTACCGAAGGTGGTCTCCAAGATCTCCGGACGAGCCCCCAGCTGAAAGGAAGAGGTTACTGTATCCTCCGCTAGCTCCTGGACTTCGGACAGGCACTTCAATGACCTTCAGACATGTCTGGACACATCCCATAATAAAGACACAGACACAGAAAAGCATAGTTAAGCAAGGAATCCTCTGTATTCTTTTTATAAGACGATACATGTCACAGAATAATCGAAAATTTACACATGCGCAGTATAAAAAATGACACAGCAGAAAAATAAGTATTTACGCAAGCAGTAGAAACTGGTAAAAACAGGTGTCCGTTGTTACAAGATAAAAAAGTACGTTAGCGGGGCGTGGCTGGCTGCGGACTGTGATGGCTGCCTGATCTCATAGCTCCGCTCAGCCTGGGACATCTAGCGACTCCAGCACAGACATATGCAACAAATTCTTCTTCTTCACCAACCCAGGAGGGCTCCCATCTCTAAAGCAGCGGAATGATACCATCTGGAGACATTTCTGACACCGATACCCATATTAACTGAAACAGGATTAACAGAAAAGCAGACCACCTAGAAGGAACTCCAGCTCCCCTCAGAATTATCAGCTGCCAGCCTCCCTAATGCACATCGGGGTGAGTTACTAAACCACTCACCCCAGACTCCCCAGCCTCTACACTCACAGACCAGCCTGATCTGACCCTGCTCTGGAATCAGTTAAAGCTGTGCCATAGGCCGTAGCGGCTCCCTCAAGCTACAGCCGGCCGCCATCTTGGGACCTCTCAGCACGGGACTGACCTGGGGGATGCCCTGACGCCCAGCACCGGTCCATGCTCACCCGCACACCTCCATCTTCTGGCTGCCCGCCCGCACGCCTCCATCTTCTGGCTGCTTGCCCGCTGTGGTAGAGGACCGGAGGGAACGAAGAGCCGTACCGGCCGTGCTCCGACGGCCGCAGCAGTGCCGGGCCGGCGGCTATCTTGAGGACTCACCTCCAGGTGACAACGAGCGGTCTCCCGGCTTGCGGCACAGCCCGCTCCTTCGCCCCGATCTCTTGGCTGCCCACACCACTACCGCACAGGTCCGTGGAGGAGGTGGACCTGCCCTGACACACTCTCCTGGCGGAGGTAGTGCAGGGCCTCGCTGTCTCCCTCGGCAGGCCAGGAGCACGGCACAGGTTTGCACCTCTAGCCACGGCTGACCGTAGGAGAGGCAATGTGTAACATATGGGGCTGAGCGGAACAGCATAACCAGCCTCTGCTATACTGACTGACACTGTGTGCACCCAGTCAATTACAGTGCGGTCCTGCGGGTGCTGGTCCAGAGAGAAGCCTGCAGTCTACCATATACCCCAGCCCTCCTGCTGCACAGCACCACACACCCATATAAAGGAAGCAGGAGAGGAGGACCTGTCTGGTACTATTGTTGCCTTACACAGAACCCTCATATTTGTGCCTCAAAGCACCTTCCACTCTTCTACCAAGGGCCCTCACGCCGTGAGTGGACAACACGGTCTCCTCTCAATTTGGGGTCCCTGCTGCAGTCTGATACCCGCAACATCTGTCATTTATCATATCTGCTTAGATACAGAAAAACTACCCACAAATATAGTGTAACAGTACAAACTGCACCACAACTGACCTCTGCAGCTCGGCAGCGCTTGTTGTACCTCGTTCTATATCATTTAATCACTTACTCTTCTGCATAGGAGGGAACAAGATACAGTGTTCAACTCTGAGGTATGTCCAAAAAGAAACACCGTAGCATAGAAACAACACGCCGTATACCTGAATTCTTCAACGGATCTAACATGCACAACGCTCATGCTAACACTGGAGTAGCTTCTCCTGCTCCTCTGCCAAACACGTCTGCAGATCAACAGACCCTGGAAACTCCACAGGAAGAAATGGACAGTTCTAATCACAGCGCCTCATCCCTACAGTGCTCACCGACAGACAGAGGCAAACGAGCTGCTCAATCCCCGGCTCAGTCTCCATCCAAAACCCCGCTATATAAAAAACAACACTGGGAGGACACTACCGAACCTGAGGGACCATTGGAATCATTGGCTGCACACCCCACCACGGACCAACCACCATCTGAGCAAACACTAAAAATGATGTTACTATCACTTCAAAAAGATCTGAGAATTGAACTACGCTCATCGCTCTCTGCACTTCATACCAGAGTAGATCAAATTGAAGAACGTACAGATATACTTGAACAAAGGTCCGCTGCTCAGGCCTCTGCACAGGAAACAACATCAGAAACCCTACTTAAACAATCTGAAGAGCTTCAATACCTGCAGGCAAAGGTGACGGACCTTGAAGACCGCTCACGCAGGAACAACATCAAATTCAGAGGCATCCCAGAGTCAGTGAAACCATCAGATATCACTCACTACATCCAACAGATGTTCCTTAAACTCATCCCCAACTTTCGCAGTTGGATCTGACTATAGACCGGGCACACAGAATCGCAAAACCAAAATACTTACCGGATTCTGTTCCAAGAGATGTGCTGGCGCACATCCATTTTTTCCACATAAAGGAAAAGATCATGTCAGCAGCCCGAACAACTAACACACTACCAGATCCATACTCCGCTATCTCCTTATATACCGATATCTCAGCGGCCACAGCAAAAAAAAGAAGAGAGTTCTCTCAAATCACTGCCATCCTCAGAGAGCGCAACATACCATACAAATGGGGTTTCCCAACAAAGCTTGTTGTGACATTCCAATCCCAACTGACCGACATCTTAACTCCTAAAGAAGACATTAAACGGCTGCTGAACTGGAAAATCATCAATTCACCGCCACCGCCATTACCACCTGAACGTCATCAACAACAACCTCACAGACCGCACCATACCAATGCTGACCGTCTCCCTCCTCGTGCTCCGCAGCGTTTCTAAACCCTATTCATACCTGGATTTCTCCAGGTCTTACCATGAACTGCAGCAAGTTAACTGTTATCCTCATATGTCCCAGATGAGTATACTATGGTTTGTCCTACTTTGATTCCTCACCATAGTCTACCAATTCCTCCATTTCTGTATAGGGTGCTAAGCACTCTCAGACATCTCTGATCTCCTACTCGAAGTTGTAAGTTACTTTTGTTATTACAAGTATAACCTTAAAATAGATTACCTAGATCAATTGCTACAATTAGCAGAGACAACTGTTATATCGTTGTGTTCCTTTTTTATTTTACTTTTCTTGTTGCTTTCTCGTGCTGGGCACTTTCTTTGTTTATTTCGTTGTTCTTTTCATTTTATTTTTTCCTTGTGTTGCTATATTGTCAACAGAGACGATTAACATCGTTAACTAGATCCATTAGATAAAATTCCAATATGAACATTATTGTTTTCATTGAATGTTGAAGCTCATCCTCTAGTCTCTACAGACTCTCACGAATCGTGGGATATGTCTTTACCTCCTTAACCATCTGATACCACTCCTTAGTTTCATCCTGTTTGGTATCATATGAGTAGACCCTGTATACTCCTATTGTCAATTGAACGACGTCAAGTACCATTCTGGACCTCTTTAGGTCCATACTTATCCCAAATCTTTGCGAC
>BLSH010078864.1:69747-97966 GCA_018402905.1 Glandirana rugosa | reverse complement strand
TCCTGCTCTTCCTTTCCTTTTCCCTCTTTGTTCATCTCATTAAGTTAAACGGGCTACTTATGCCGATTCTTCTTACAAAATTGAGTCTGAATTGTCTCTGAGCGGCGGCACTCCATCCTAGCCATATGGCTGGAGGTGGAAGGTTGCCGGTTTCTCAATATGTCTAATATGCCCGTGATATTTATTTAAAGATAACTGATTCGAATATATACGGGATTTGGTTATGTATTCCATAGTGGTTGTTGGGCCTTTGGGGTTGGGCTGGGTGGGTTGCAGCCTGTCTTTCCTGCCACAGTTTGGTCCCACTTAGGGTGACGGGGGAGACGGCATGGCCTCTCCTGCTTTTTCCCTATGTTCTTTGTCTTAATTATTTACTCCTTCTTTACATTGCAGTGTTCAGACTCTCTCTATATTTCTCCATTAATATAACATACCACATTATGCTATCTTCAATCAACATAATGTGGTTGATCTTATATTTGTATATCTATTTGTTGGAGTCATTTATATATTATACTCTGTTAACTTGAAAACTCTTAATAAAATTCTTTAAACGAAAAAATGGTAAACCTCTTTAAAAACTTGATTAGGGAATGCTTTACAAATAAAAAAAAGCTGATTGAATTGCCAGTGAATGACAGTACCTGGCC
The DNA here is from genome assembly GCA_018402905.1 of Glandirana rugosa. NCBI lineage: Eukaryota > Metazoa > Chordata > Amphibia > Anura > Ranidae > Glandirana > Glandirana rugosa. The sequence goes on along the minus strand of BLSH010078864.1, from coordinate 97,316 downwards.
ACTTCATTCTCCCTGAAAACAAGCAAACCGGGGGATTTCCTTCAGCTATACCAGACCTTTATTATAGCTGAGAGTCTGGTATAATGCCTCAAATTCCATAACATACCATAATCTGTGCAGCCTGGCAGACCAGCAGAGGGGGTGACAAGTGTCTAGAGCCATACAAAGTGGTAAACATGAGGACAGGGGCCTCTTCCCCAAAACGTCCTCACTCTTCCTAGCCTGGTGGTTCTGGGGATCTGCGGGTAGACACCCACTTTAAGTGGAATTTGGTATTGTCAATTAAGTGTGTATACCCCGAACTTGACCCCGAACCCCATTGAAGTCAATGGTGACCCAAACTTTTGGGCACTAAAATGGCTCTAAAAAAGTCCTGGAAAGGGCTAGAGGGCTGCAAAAGGAAGCACAATGGGGATAAGATTAGGACAAGTGTCCTTCAAACAAATGTGGATAGGGAAATTACTTAAAAACACATAAAAAAAATAAAAAATGGAGGAGGAGGTGGATGTGGAGTAGGAGGTTGAGAAGGCGGTGACCATGGCGGTGTAGTTGGAAGTGGCGGTGGAGGAGGAGGAGGAGATAGCCAACACTGATTTTTGTTTGTTTGGTTTTTTTTCTAATTGGGGTAGCCCCCAAAATATTAAGACATATTAAAAAAAAAAAGATCACTATCTGCAGACAAACCCATAGATGTTCTAGCACGGGTTCACTTTTTCCATATAAAATGTACCATGGTTTATTTTTCATGTTTCTCCTGTTATAAATTCCAATAAAGACTTATGTTCTATAAAAAAAAAAAAAAAAAGAATAAGTTCACTTAAGTATACCAATGGCTGTGTGAGGCCGGTATAAATGTCTATTCTGCACAAGGTACAGACAAGTCTTGTGGGATACATTCCTGGTTCATTTTAATAAAGGTTAGCTTGTCCACGTTGGCTGTTGACAGGCGGCTGCGCTTGTCTGTGATAACGCCCCCTGCCATGCTAAACACAAGTTCAGACAATACACTGGTTGCAGGGCAGACCAGCACCTCCAAGGCATAAAGGGCAAGCTCAGGCCATGTGCCCAATTTGGAAACCCAGAAGTTAAATGGGGCAGACCCATCAGTCAGTATGTGTAGGCGTGTGAACACATACTGTTCCACCATGTTGTTGAAACGCTGCCTCCTGCTAAGACGTTGCCTATCAGCTGGTGGTGCTGTTTGTCATGGCGTGCTGCTGACAAAGCTTTTCCACATTTCGGCCACGCTAAACCTACTTACTGAGGTGCTGGCGGTGCCACAGCTGCGTTGGCGACCTCTTCCTCCTCCTCTGCCTTCACCTTGTGCTTCCACTGAGCCCCCAGTGTCCTTTAAGAATGCCCTCAGCAGCGTGTCTACAAGCGTGCGCTTGTAGTCGCGCATCTTCTGATCACGCTCCAGTGAGGAATTAAGGACGGCACGTTGTCCTTGTAATGGGGATCCAGCAGGGTGGCCACCCAGTAATCAGCACAAGTTACAATGTGGGCAACTCGGCTGTCTTTGCGCAGGCACTGCAGCATGTAGTCACTCATGTGTGCCAAGCTGCCCAGAGGCAAAGACAAGCTGTCCTTTGTGGGAGGTGTATCATCTGTGTCCTCTGTATTCCCTCTAGCCACGCTCCAGTGATGCCCACGAGCTGTGTTGGGTGCCAACCTGCTATGAATACGGTTCCTCCTCCTCATCATCCTCATCCTCCTCATCCTCCAGAACTGTGCCCTGGCTTGAAAATATTTTACCTGGCCTATGCTGGTGCAGGAACCCACCCTCCGAGCCACTTGTGAATGACTGGCCTTATAACCATGGAAATGACCCCTCTTCCTCCTCCTCTTCCTCCTGTGCCACATCCTCTTCCATCATTACCCAAAGTGTTTTTTCAAGGAGACATAGAAATGGGATAGTAACGCTGAGAACAGCGTCATCAGCATTGGCCATGTTGTTGGAGTACTCAAAACACCACAATATGGTACACAGGTCTGACATAGAGGCCCACTTGTTGGTGGTGAAGTGGTGCTGTTCCGCAGAGTGACTGACCCGTGTGTGCTGCAGCTGAAACTCCACTATTGCCTACTGCTGCTCGCACAGTCTCTCCAGCATGTGCAAGATGGAGTTCCACCTTGTGGGCACGTCGCATAGGTGGCGGTGAGCGGGAAGGCCGAAGTTCCGCTGCAGCGCAGACTGGCGAGCAGCAGCAGGGTGACAATGCCGAAAGCGCGCACAGATGACCCACATTTTCTGCAGCAGCTCTGACATATCCAGGTAGTTTTTTAGAAATTTCTGCACCATCAAATTCAGCACATGTGCCAGGCAAGGGATGTGCGTCAAACTGGCTAGGCCCAGAGCTGCTACAAGATTTCGCCCATTATCGTACACTACCAGGCCAGGCTTGAGGCTCAGTGGCAACAACCACTCATCGGTCTGTTCAATGCCCGTCCACAGCTCCTTCGCAGTGTGGGGTTTATCCCCCAAACATATCAATTTTAAAACAGCCTGCTGTCGTTTCCCCCTAGTTGTGCTGAAGTTGGTGGTGAAGGTGTTACACTGAGCGGATGAGGAGGTGGTAGAGGAGGTGGAAGCGGAGTAGGAGGAGGAGGCAAAAGAAGGCAAAGAGAAATGCGCTGCAAGCCTCGGTGGCAGAAGGACATGCGCCAAACTGCTATCCGCCTCAGGCCCGCCCACAACTACATTTGCCCAGTATGCAGTTAGCGAGATATAACGCCCCTGCCCGTGCTTACTGGTTCACGTATCAGTGGTTATGTGGACCTTGCCACAGATGGCGTTGCGCAGTGCACACTTGATCTTGTCCCTGACTTGATTGTGCAGGGAAGAGATGACTCGCCTGGAAAAGTAGTGGTGGCTGGGAACCACGTACTGTGGGACAGCCACCGCCATCAGGTTTTTAAAACTGTCCGTGTCCACCAGACGTAATGACAGCATTTCAAAGGCCAGGAATTTTGAAATGCTGGCATTCAGGGCCAGGACTTCCTCTTTCTCTCCAGTGTTTGGGAGATGGACAGCTGTAAGCTTCCATGGGACCATGGTGTGAAAATACTTGGGGAAGGTGGCGGACATGGTGGTGTTGCTGTCACATCGTCTGTTTGCTGGGTGTTAGGTAACACTGGCACTGTAGAGGTGTAGGAAGAGGCTGAGGCAGCAGCAGAAGAGGAAGCAGGAGGAGCCTGAGATCTTTCTTGGATTTTGAGGTGCTTATTCCACTGCAGCTCGTGCTTTGCATGTAGATGCCTGGTCATGCAGGTTGTGCTCAGGTTTAGAACATTTATGCCTCGCTTCAGGCTCTGATTGAACCACTCGTGTCTTGTCGCCAGCACATTGTCTGAAGAACTGCCACGCCAGGGAACTCCTTTGAGCTGCCTTTGGTGTGCTAGGTCCATGGGTGCGGTGGGTAGTAGCAGGCGTACTGTCTAGGGGACGGTCGCTCCACTTTTGCAACCTGCTTCCTCTTTTGCTGTGCTGGTGCCTCTGTGCGACCACCACTTCTTCCTCCAAACTGCACACGTCACTCGCATGACCTTCATTCCATGTGGGGCCTAGGACCTCATCATCCTCCATATCATCTTCCACCCACTCTTCACCACTGCCCTTCTTGTCAGTTTGCACACTGTAGAAAGCCACAGCAGTTGGCATCTGTGTTTCATCATCATCAGAGATGTGCTGCGCTGGTGTTTCCATATCCTCATCCTGAAACAGAAGTGGTTGGGCATCGGTGCACTCAATGTCTTCCACTTCTGGGGCAGGGCTATGTGGATGGCCGACGGAATGCACACCAGCAGAGTCATCAAAAAGCATAAGAGACTGCTGCATGACTTGGGGCTCAAACTGCTTGGCTGATTTACAAGGGGCTGAGGTGACAGATGGCCATGGGGTTCAGGTGCCAACTCTGAGCTTTCAGCAAGGGACCGGGTGGGAGACATTGTCTGCCACCCAATCTACTATCACCTGTACTTGTTCTGGCCTCACCATTCGTTGAGCGGCATTTAGGCCTACCATATAACGTTGAAGGTTCTGTCGGCTACTCGCACCTGAGGAAGGTGTTTCACTTGTGCGTGTAGCTGGCACAGATTGACCACGTCCTCTCCTTGCAACAGGAGCTTCCCCAACACCACCAACACCAGCAGCACAAGCAGCACCACGACCACGACCACATCCCTTATTTGACGCTCTCCTCATTCTGGACGCAAATGTACTATTGAGCACAAATTTTTATTATTTTTAAACCGGCAATGTGCAATTTTGTGCAAGAAATGCACAGCAAGGTGCAAATGTTCTATGTAGCACTATTTATTAATAATAAAAAAAAAGAATAATAAATGAATATTCTTTTTTTTTTTAAACCAGCAATGTAGACGCACCTTTTAATTTTGTGCAAGAAATGCACAGCAAGGGGCAAATGTACTATGTAGCACTATTTATTAATAATAAAAAAAAGAATAATAAATTATTATTCTTTTTTTTTAAAACCAGCAATGTAGACGCACTTTTTTATTTTTGTGCAAGAAATGCACCGCAAGGTGCAAATGTACTATGTAGCATTATTTATTAATAATAATAAAAAAAAGAATAATAAATTATTATTCTTTTTTTTTTAAACCAGCAATGTAGATGCACTTTTTATTTTTGTGAAAAAAATGCACCGGAAGGTGCAAATGTACTATGTAGCACTATTTATTAATAATAAACAAAAAAATAAAAATAAATTATTATTCTTTTTTTTTTAAAACCAGCAATATAGACACATGTTTTATTTTTGTGCAAGAAATGCACTGCTGGCCGCAAATGTAGTATTTAGAATATTTTTTTTTTAAACCAGCAATGTAGACGCACTTTTTATTTTTGTGCAAGAAATGCACAGCAAGGTGCAAATGTACTATGTAGCACTATTTATTAATAATAATAAAAAAAGAATAATAAATTATTATTCTTTTTTTTTTAAACCAGCAATGTAGACGCACTTTTTATTTTTGTGCAAAAAATGCCCCGCTGGCCGCAAATGTAACATTTTGCACAAAAAAAAAAAATGTTTAATTTGTCTAACTGCAATGTAAAGGCAGTATTTAAATATGCCAAAATGTTGCCAACTGAACTAACAGAACACGATTAAAGTAGTGTCCCTGACACACAAGCAGTTGCAAGTGCATTGCACTTGCAAAAATTGCTGCAAACGCCCACCTAACAAACAGAAAAATTGCTTAGGTTTTTGAAAACAAAATGTACTCTAGCAAACAAAAATCTCCTCTAGCACCCACCCATCAATAAATCACTGTTTTTAACAGATTTTCTAAAGCTAATCTGTACCTCACACCAGCAGCAGCATCCTCTCCCTACACTAGTATGAGATGATGTGACATGCAGCACTACGTGACTCTAGCTTATATAGAGGCTGCGTCACATGATGTACTGGCCAATCACAGCCATGCCATTAGTAGGCATAGCTGTGATGGCTTCTAAGGGCAAAAGAGTGAAACGGTTGTTGATTGGTTGCACTGCAGCTATTCAAAAGGCGCCAAAAAAATACCTGAACCCCGTACCCGGACTTTCTCTCAAATGTCCGGGTTCAAGTTCAGGACACGGACACCCTAAAGTCCGGTACGAACCTGAACTTTACAGCTTGGGTTTGCTCAACTCTAATTGTCACTGCTCACCATCCTTGTAGCCTCCTCAAGTTGTGACAGGACAGTGCATGCATCCTTGATCAGTAGCCACTGATGTGGCGAAAAGAAGCCAAGCTCCCCTGAGGCTGTCCTGTTGCCATACTCACAGAGGTACTCATTGATGGCCCTCTGCTGTGCATGCAGCTGCTGCAGCATTGTCAATGTTGAGTTCAACCTGGTGGGCATGTCACAAATGTGGCGGTTGGTGGGCAGGTTGAATTCCCACTGAATGTCAGCCAGCTAGGCACTGGCATTGTATGAATGCCGGAAATGACCACAGACTTTTCTGGCCTGCCTCAGAATATCTGGTAAGCCTGGGTACCTGGTCAAGAAAAGCTGCACCACCAAATTCAAGATGTGTGCCAAGCATGGAACCTGTGTCAAGTGTTCCAGTCAGAGGGCAGAAAGGAGGTTGGTGCCATTGTGGCATACAACCATTCCTGGCTCAAGCTGCCGTGGCGTCAACCACCTCTGAGCCTGCCCCCGCAGAGCTAACAGAATCTATGCCTCAGTGTGGCTTCTGTCCCCTTGACAGACTAACTCAAGCACCGCATGGCATCTTTTAGCCTGACTGCTTGCGTAGCCCCTTGAACACTTAGGGAGCACTGCAGGTTCAAAGGACAATTTTGCAGAAGAGGCCACAGAGGTAGACAAAGAGGAGGGGGTGGAGGAGGTGGTTGTGGCAAAATAACCACTAGCTTTTTGGAGGCGTGGTGGTGGAACTAGCTGCAACACTGAAATCTGTCCTGCATCCCTCCCAGCTGTCAGAAGAGTTACCCAGTGTGCCGTGAAGGAAAGGTAACGTCCCTGACCTTGCCTGCCGGACCATGAGTTAGCAGTAATATGAACCCTGCTGCTGACTGCCCTGTCCAACGAGGCCAAAACATTGCCTTCCACATGAAGGTAGAGAGCTGGAATGGCCTTACGTGAAAATAAATTTATTTTGGGAACCTGCCACTGTGGGACAGCACATTCCACAAATTCACGAAAGGGGGCAGAGCCTACAAGCTGAAAAGGCAGCAATTTGGCCAAGCTAGCATTAAAATGCTGAGAATGCGGATGGCTGGGACAGTATTTTTCTTATGGTTCAGCAACTGGGGTAGGCATATTTGCCTGCTGAATTCACCTGGTGGTGTACTGCTAGCAGATTGGCTGCAAGTACTTGTGGCACGCATTGCTAGACTTTCATTCCTCTCAGTGCAGGTTTTGGAGAGAACTGGAGGTATAGAAGGGGTTGTGATCCCAGATGAGGAGCAAGGAGAAGTCTGCCTTGTTTTCTGGTGTGGGTTTTTCAGGTGCTGTTGCCAGCGGACCGCATGGCTGGTCATCATATGTCTTGTCAAGACAGTAGTGCCCAAGCGGCTGGAGTTCTGGCCACGCTTTACCCGCTTCAGACATAGATTGCACATGGCAATGGTACGATCTACTGCACTGCACTGCAACATTTGAAAGTCAGCAGGGAGCCAGCAGCATCCTACAACTGTGGAGCTCTGTGGTCTGATGCAATTGGGTGGCTGCCCTTAAGCTGGCCCCTGGAGGACATCCTTCCTTGTTGGAGTTGTGCCTCCTCCTCTTCCACACTTTCCTCCTCTCTTCTCTCAGGCACCCAAGTACAGTCCATGTCCTCATCATCCCCTCCCTCCTTGTCACTGGAGCAAACTTGGCCATATGCTGCAGCTGGGGGAACATGACTGCTAGTTTCTTGTCCTTCTGCGGCACCCCCTGTCTCTATGCTTACACTACTCCTTTCCTCAACCTGGGAACCAACATCAGAGCCTTAAAATTGCTGCACATCCTCCATCAGCATGTAACCAACACTATAGTCAAATAATTCTGGTGACTCCTCCATGCATTATGGTGGGGCTACAGAAGGAGTAACTGTGGACAAGGATCCGGTGGAATAGATCGCTTTGCCAGCTGCGTTGGAAGGCAAACTTGTATGAGTCTGGCTGACAGAGGATGAGGAGGATGAGGGCGGCTTAGTTATCCACTCCACCAACTCTTCTGCATGGCACAGCCAACAGCAGAAAAAAAGGAAAAGCGTGACCTGCCTGCAAGGCACCACGTCCGCCGCCACCACTTTTCACTGAAGACACAGAGGCTGCCTGCCCTCTTTTAGTAGCCTGGGAGCGTCTGCCTCTCTTTTGTGGCCTTCCTGACATGATGGGAATTTTTTTTTTTTTTTTTTTTTTAACAATTGTTTTATTCAGTGTAATACAGCTTACAGAGAGTATGCAGTCACAAATGACATGAATGAATAAACATGACAATAAGGTCCGTCACACAGACCATCTTAAGTACAGGCAAGATGCAGTTGAAAAAAATAGAGCATGTAAAACAAATAGCAGTTTATAAAAGGGCAAGAGGTATGGTAATAGCACATCTCCGTATTTCGCCTTGTTCTGCATAACCCTAGGAGTCACCCCCCCAGAACACCCCCAAATGGGATCTTGGTGTCTCCTTGGGGGGGAGGGGGCGGCCCCCCGGGCCCCCCCAGACCCAAGGTACAGCTCATCTAATCCAGCTTGGTAGTACTTTCCACAAGAGCCGCAGTGCAATTAGGTAATGTTAGACCTAATGAGTCAGGTCAGGATCCTGTCGCTTATTGTCCCATAGGGCTGGTTAAAAACAACGCTAACTAGGCTTTGACCTAATCGTGTTATGGTGTCATGCCAGTGCGTCAGTTGGCCAGTTGCAAGTATACTGCAATACTTCGTCCTGTCGTAAGCGACAATAATAGTCAATCCACAAGCAAGGCTTTAGGGACCTCCGTCCGGTCATGTCGGGTTTAAGTTGGGGTTGTAGGTTTATGAAATGCTTGTAAAACGATCAGTATATTTGAAAAGTACCCAGGGCTTCCACATTTTATGAAACCTGTCTGAGGAGTCCCTGGCCATAGCCACGGATTCCTCCATCTGATACAAGTTCTCGATTTCTTGGATCCATTCTGCAGTCGACGGTGGTCGGGTGGATTTCCAGTGTCTGGGGATCAGTGATTTGGCCGCATTGAGCATGTGTCTAGTCAGTGAGTTTTTGTATCTCCTCACAGGGCTATCTGTTATATGTAGTAAACAGCAGGCTCGGTTTAGTGTGATCTGTGTTTCGGTTATTTGTGTAATTAGGGTCCGAACCGTCTCCCAGAAAAGGGCTATGAGCTCGCACTCCCACCAGATATGTAGGAGCGTACCTTTGAATTTCTTACATCTCCAGCAGCGATCAGATGCCGCGGGGTACCACTTACGTAGTCTGGACGGGGTCATGTACCAATGTGTAAGCAGCTTGTAGGACATTTCTTAGAGTCTGGTACTTATAGAGCATTTGTGTGCAAAAATATTTGCTTTCTGCCATTGCTCTTCGGAGAATCCTACCTGTAGGGCAGTTTCCCATTTTGTTTGGGAGGAAGTAGGCCCTGAGGGATCTGTCTCTTGTAGCCATGTGTAGGATAGGAATGTGGTCTTTGCGACCGGAGTACCCGCCAAGCACGTGGTCTCAAAGGGAGTCGGTGGTCTGTATAGGTTCATCTTATCTAGGGAGAAAAGGTAGCTGTGGATCTGGCGGTATGTCCAGAACGAGAGGGTGTGGAAGGGCTTCAGTTTGACAGCGAGTACCTCAAACGGGATTATTTTATCGCCTTGTATGCATTGACCGGCCAGTAGAGGGCTCTGCAGGTGGATCGTCAATCCTGGGGAGAATGCAGGGTTAGGCGTAATGGGGGTCAGGGGACCTGGGGTGGATGATATGGACCCGACTTTGGCTATTCCATGAAATATTTCAAGGGTTGCACCCAATAATGGGTTTTGTCTAAGTGACTGTGGCAGTGCATCAAGGGGCACCCATGTTAGGAAGTTCAGAGGGGTGGACACCAAATCTTGCTCTAAATTAACCCAGTCCTTATTGTGGCCATGGCAGTGCCAGTCTAGTATTCTAGCAAGATGCGTCGCTTAATGGTAGCGCCTGAAATTGGGAAGATTAATCCCCCCATTGGCTTTAGGTTTAGTAAGAGTTTGGGGTTTTATTCTAGGTCTACAATCTGCCCACAGGAACTTGCGTATAATCGAATTCAACTGTTTGAAAAAGGAATTGGGTAACTTTATGGGCAGGGTGTGGAAGTGATACAAGATTTTAGGTAACACTGTCATTTTCAGTATAGCTGCCCTCCCGAACCAGGAGAATGGGTGTGGGGACCAGTTTTTCAAGTCTTTTTGTATCATGGATAGGAGTGGCTTGAAATTAACGTCAAAAATGTTGTCTAGTGAGGGTGTGAGTCGAACTCCTAGGTACTGGAGTGATGATTGTTTCCAGGTGAAGGAGCAGTTGGCGCGTGTGATCTCCACTGCTGCGGGAGGAAAGTTAATGTTTAGAGCTTCGGATTTACTGTAGTTGATTTTCATATTAGAAATGTAGCCGAATATGTCAAATGCATGTACTAGGTTCGGGATAGAAATGTGTGGTTTCGTTAAAAAGAAAAGCAGGTCATCTGCATAGGCCGCCAATTTGTATGTTTTTCCCTTTATCAGGAAGCCACTAATGTTTGGGTCGTTATTTATGGTCCGAATGAAGGGTTCAAGCGTCAAGATAAAAAGGAGTGGGGAAAGGGGACAGCCCTGCCGTGTGCCGTTGTGTATGTTCACTGTTTCCGAAAGAGTTCTGTTAATTTTCAGGTTGGCTTTAGGTTTTTGATAAAGGGTGGAAATCCAAGTTCTCATGTGGGTCTGCAGACCAACATGAGCGCATGTTTCTAGTAGGTAGTCCCATGAGACCCTATCGAAGGCCTTCTCCGCATCCGTGGATAGGAGAAGACCTACGATTTTCCGGTTTTGGGCACTGTGAATGAGATTCAGAGCTTTGGTGACATTGTCACGCGCTTCTCTCCCTGGCATGAACCCTACTTGTTCTGGACCTATAAGTGTTTGTAGATGTTCTCTTAAGCGATTTGCCAATATCTTTGCTAGAAGTTTGGTATCTATGTTGAGTAACGATATAGGTCTGTAGCTAGCACAATTGTTTTGGTCTTTACCAGGTTTTAAAATCAACGTCATGTGAGCCAGGGTAAAAGAGTCAGGGACGGACTGTGGTTGTTTCAGGCTGTTTAGAGCCTGCAGGAGTGGGTTGTGTAATAGATCGAAGTAGGCCTTGTAATAGTGGGCCGTAAAGCCGTCCGGTCCTGGGCTTTTGCCTGGTTTGAGGGCTTTAATCGCTAGATATAGTTCATCTTTGCTGATGGAGCTCTCTAAAGATTCTGCTTCTTCTGGGGTCAGTGAAGGTAATCCGCTTTGCTGGAGGAAATCTGTAATGGCCTGCTTGCTGTGGCTCCCTTGGGTTTATGTGGGGCTGGCAGGTTATACAGTTTGGTATAAAATTTATGGAATGCCTCTGCTATCTGGTCAGTCCTGTGTACAGTGTTGCCTTGCTCGTTCTTTATTGATAAGATGGTATTTGTGTGTGTCAGCATTTTCAGAGTCCTCGCCAGGAATTTTCCACCTTTGTTCCCATGCTCATAGTAAAATCCTTTTTTTAAGAAAATGGTTTGTTTCGCTTTAAAGTTCAGTAGAGAGTTGAGCTTCTCCCTAGTGTCAGTGAGTTCTTTAGTCACTAGTTCTGCTACTGAATGTTTATGTTGGGCTTCTAGCTTAGCTATTTTCTGAGCAAGTGTCAAGATCAACTTTATGTGTTCTTTCTTTTTATATGAGCCTAAACGGATGAATTCTCCCCGTATGACGCATTTGTGTGCCTCCCAAACCGTGAGCGGCGACAATTCATCCGAGGAGTTCAGATCGAAATATGTCTTAATTGCATTAGATGCTTGTTGGGATGTGAAAGGGTCTGTTAATAGTGCCGGGTTTAATCACCAGTTATAATTTTTGGGAGGTTGGTCGGTCAGATTTAAGGTGATAGAGACTGGCGCGTGGTCTGAGAATGATTTTATTCTGATCTCTGCGGAGTGTATCGTGGGCAGATCTCTTTGGGTGATGAAAATATAATCAATGCGTGAGTGTTTTTTATGCATATTGGAATAGAACGTGTAGTCCCTTGTAGTGGGATGCACCAGACGCCAGGAATCCATCAAGGTTAGAGATTGTAATTGTTTATTGATTCCTTTTAGAATCTTGTAAGTCAGGGCCGATTTACCACTGGAGGTATCCAGTAGTGGATTGATTGGGACATTGAAGTCCCCCCCCAGTAGGATGCATCCCTCTGCAAAGCCTTTCAACTCTTCAACTAAGAGTCGCGAGAAGGTTAGATGTCCTGTGTTAGGGAAGTAAACGTTGGCTAACGTCACTTTCCTATTTTTCCACATTCCTTTCAGGAAGAGGAACCTACCTTGAGTATCAGCATATTGTTGTTTAAGCTCAAATTCTGCATTTTTGTGAATCAGGATTGAAACTCCCTTGTTTTTCTGTAGCGGGCTAGTGGCGTGGTACATCGTGGGATAGTGTTTGTCATGGAAGGTTGGTATAGCGCCTGTCTTGAAATGTGTTTCTTGTAGCATGACAAAGAAGGGTTTGCATTTCTTTAGTTCATTTAAAAGGAGGGTTCTTTTTTCTGGGGTATTTAGTCCCCTAACATTATGGGAAACTAGAGTAGGGAGTTTTCCGAGAGCTGAGAAAGCCATTTAGGCCGTTATATGGGAGCAGTCGTGTCTTGATAAGGCAGGAGATGATCGTGTCTTTTCCACAGGCCCTGCTATAAATGTATGTCAACACAGTCATGTATTTGTCCTTAACGTGACTTATGTAGCAGTGTAGTGTGGACAGAGATATTCGTGCTGGGTTGTCAAAAGTGTAGATATGCGCTCTTAGCTGAACGATGGTCTGTATGTTACACGTGACGGAATGGGTAGGGGAGGAGGAGGGCAAGGGTGTTTCGGGGTAAACGTAGGATACCCCAAAGGGCTGTGAGATAGCCCGACTGGTGTTCAGTCTGAGGCGGCACTATGGTCGCCTTATCCACAAAGCCTTGTGGGGGCTGAAGGGTACTGTGGTAATGTATACCCGTGTAGCATGCAAATGGTAACTGTAATGAAGTGCTACCACTCTGTGGGTGCGTGGGTAAGAGTGGAGATGGTATGAGAAGGTCAAAAGCGGAACGTATCAAATCCCACCATTCAGAGAGTGAAGTGTCGTTAGAAAGGATTTACTATGTGTCCGTAGAGACAGTGGTGGCCGGAGTTCGTGTCTCCGGAGTGCCAACCTAGGTAAGTGAAAGTGAATAGCGCTTTGTATGTGATCTATTTAAGTAAGTACTTAAATAAAAGTGGGTGCTCCCAAAGGTTTGTCCGAAGTAGGATAAGTCTGCGATCTAGTAGTATAACATGTCGTTCTGAGCTGTCTATGACTATACTGCTATCCGGACTCATAAAATATAACAACAACCAGAAAACATCATTACAATGTGAGGAAAACAATAACAGAAAAAACCAGAATGAAAATGCCCCCAATGAAGCATACAGGCCAAGCGGTTCAGGTTTTAAACTTGTAACATTTTGAGGAACCATAAGTAGCTCTATCTTGACCTCCATTAATCTAGTCCTCCCGAGGCGAAGGGTCAGTCAGGCCCCACAGGAAAGGGGAACCTCGTAATAGTGTGTCCCAAGGAGTAGCCTACATTGTTTAGTAAGGTACCCCAAACTCTCCCAATCCAGGGGGGGTAAGCCACAGTGAGGCTGTCTATGCATGGAGCTATTGGTGCAAGAGCCCCAAGAAGTATCGTAACTTCATGAAATTATGTTCCCTCTTGCCTACATACCCCCCCATCCAGGGAACCCTTGTGTCACAGTCGTAAGTACTTTAACAGCCAAGAGCTGTTTATCCCCTAGGTACGCCCCTTGTTCTTATATGTTAAGGACTCTATATATGACTGGGATGTACCATCATGGTCTGACGTAATACTGGTGACCACAAAGTGTTTTATTATAGCCCTGGTGACAGGTGCCTAGCCCAATGAGGGCAGTGTCTAAAGTGGTGACTCTCTTGGGGACTGGAGATCTCCTAGGAAGGGACCTCCACCCTCACCCTAAACTGGGTCAGGTCCGTAACCGGGCCGGGTAAGTCACCTGCCCCAATAGGGGACCCAGAAGGCTGCAGCGCAGGCCTGTCTGGACAGGCCAAGACAGATATACTGTCCCCCTGTCTTAAATGAACAGAAGGCGGGGGCCCCTTGTCAACCGCTGAAGCGGCGCTCTGGAGGAGGACCATAACACCGGGTCCTATCTCTCTCAGTACCCTTCTATAGAGCATCTGGGACATACATGTACCATGTGGACTGTGTGGACCGGGAGGTGGCCCGCGAGACCCACCATCTATGTGTGTAAGTCATGTCTCCAGAGTATCCTGTGGAAGGATGTCCCATGTGTCCTGAATCAGAGGCCCCACCGTTTATGCTAGCGGGCTTAAAGGCTGCAGCATTGCAGCACATTAATGTGTCCCTAGTGAGTGTGTCTCGCAAATCACCTCCCGGAGCTCAAGGGCGGCGAAGGTGAAGTGCCCCCCATTGCACAGCCACGTAAAATATACATACATTGGTGTGATCTTAGATCCCAATCCATTGGGGAAGTCCTGACCATGGATGAGCATCTGGGGCGGATCTTCTTTGAAGTAGCCAAGTCATGTAAGATGCAGAGGGGATAGTCTCATTGTTTAGGCTTACCTCAGCTCGCATACTCAGGTTAATTACCAAAATTATCAAAATTAGGGTCAGTGTGACTAGAGGTAAGGCAGGGGCGGCAGTAGTCCTGTCCTGAGCTGAAGCAAAGGACCCGTCGTTCCCAGAGACAGGGCAGGTTGTGCTCAGAAGGCATTACCCATTTCCCTCAGTGGAATGCAGGTCACATGTTGGAAGGGACATGCTGGGTGCTACACGGCACCAGGGGAGGCCAATTTTTCATTGAGCTGAACATATTAACAATTAGAAGCTTGTGCAACTTATCTGAACCGCTGAGTCTGATGCAAGGAGCTTGTAGTAGTCGAACGTTGACTTGCTCCTCAGTGGTCCCGTCTTGCTCTTCTTGTATGGGGTTGTTTCATGGGACTGGAGCTGTGTTGAAAGTCGTGGGAAGAATTCAGGGCTCTGTCATCCGATGAGGACCTCTGTCTTCGGTAGCGTTGCTCTTATGTTTCCATTGGTTCCTGTCGTTGTCTCTCCACTCACGGTGGAGGGGATCTGAACTCAGCGTACCACTCCGGGATTTCTGTGAAGGGTATGTCTAAGGTGTTGCAAAAGTGGCGAAGATCTTCAGGCACTTTAAGCAGGGCTGTGCGACCATGACGTGTAGCTGATAGGCAGAATGGGAACTTCCACCTGTCAGTTGAGCGAAGGACTTCCAATAAGGGCCGTAATTCTCTGCGTCTCTGTAAAGTGATGGTTGATAAATCTTGAAACAGATGGACCTCGGAGCCTTGGTATGATAGACGGGTTTTGTTGCGGGCCTTCCGTAATATCTCCTATTTGAGTTGAAAGTCTACAATGCAGCAGACGATATCTCTTGGCGGGTCCGATTCTCTGCCCCTAGGCCTCAGTGCGCGATGTATACGCTCCATTCTAATTGGAGTCACTGCAGGCCTGTCAAGGAGGGAGTTGAAGAAGCAGGTCACCGCTGGCTGTATCTGATCCGTTTCTATAGTCTCAGGAAAGCCTCCCACACGTAGATTATGACGCCTGCCACGATTGTCTAAATCCTCCACATGGCGGTTCAGGTCCCTTAGCTGGAGGGAGTGTGTATCTACCGTATGTTGCATTCTGCGGAGGACTGCGGAGTGCTGGGTCGTCATTTTTTCCACCTCCACAACCCTGTGTGTGATAGCTTATAGGTCTAATCGGAGGCCTGCAATTGCGGCCGTCATGGCCACCATCAGCGTTTCCTTGATGTCAGTGGCTACCGCCCGTAGGTCGGTAAGGCTGGGTTGTTGATATGCCATCAGTGTGACCCCTTCTTCCTGTGAGGCCGAATATGTGGCAGACGACTGTCACTGTGTTTCACCGCCAGGTTGCTGGGGTCTTTGAGCTGGCGCCATGTTGTCTCCCTGGGACCGAAACATTTCCGGTATTGTCTGGTTGTTATTATTCGCCAGGTCTCGGGGTGAGCGGGACCTTGGGGTGGAGGAACTGCGGGATGAGGTTCCCATAGTTCTGACACTGTTCAATGGAGATCTCCTGGATAGGCAGAAAATTGATCTCTGATGGCGGGATCTCCCTGTCTACACAGCCATCATCTAGCGTCTGAGTTTGCAAGGGAAATGTAAATATAAATGCAAATCTAAATCCCCACTACAGGTATGGTCCTGCAGTGGGCATCAGTGGCCAGGTGGGGGCGCAGATTTGAGGAAGTATTGCTGTTGCTGAAGGGGCCTGGCTATGCTGGTTAGCTATTAGGAGGAGCAATATGGCCGCCGTTCACTGTATAGCTCAAGATCCCCACAGCTGGTTTGGTAGGAAAGGAGTCCCCTTTTAGAACACCGGAGACCCCCAGCTGTGACCTCAGCTCTGGTGTCCAAGTCAGAGTTCAGCTGAGCCCAGGATCCTGGCTTAAAAAGCAGAAGATGAGCAGCCGACGGGTGTAGCAAGATGGCCGCTACTTCCAGGAGTAGGCCGGAGCCACGGACTTTCCTGCTGCAGCCTGCGATCGGGTGCTTGCCGGTCCGTCCCTGAGGCAGGCCTGAGGCGAAGAGGATCTCCAGGGGAAAGCCAGATGGGATACTGCCTCCAATCCGGCCGTTCGTCTGCGGATCGTGGGTAGCCAGAGAGGGCCCGTCCTAGGCCGCAATATGGCGGCGGCTGCCGTGAGGACAGAGAATGTGAGGAAAGGACGGAGCGGATAGGACCTCGGGTTAAAGTCTGGAATGGATTGTATGGGCAGTGCAGGGTGTGGGGCATCCGATGGGGATGTTATGGAGTCTCACCCCGCTGCCTGTGCTCAGGATGGAGACCGATGAAGCTGGGTATCCGGGTGCACTCAGGCCTTCTTCGACTGCAGCCTCCCATCCAGCCCCACTCTGACTGAGATTTGTCTTCTGATTTTATCTTCTGATAAGTCCCCTATGGGGCTTGTGATGCCTTGCGTTGTCTGGCGCGGGGTGAAGGTAGATTTGGCTGTTAAAACAGCCGTTAAGACTGCGCTTGTTCTCAGGCTGGATGGAGCTGAGGGACTAACCATCCATCTTGGTCCACAACTAGCCATGCCCCTATGGGAATTTTTTTTAACACTGCACTACACTGTATTGTATACCGTACACCCCCGAATGCACTGATATATAGTATACACTCAATACACTGTGTGTGCATATATATATACTAGACTGTATATATTTAAGACACCGCGTCAAGTGTACTATATACTGTACGTACACCCCCGAATGCACTGATATATAGTGTACACTCAATACGCTGGGTGTATATATATATATATGCTAGACTGTATATATTTTAGGACACCATGTCAAGTAGTGTACTATATACCGTATACCCCTGAATGCACTGATATATAGTGTACACTCAATACACTGTGTATATATATATATATATTAGACTGTATACATTTAAATACACCATGTCAAGTGTACTAAATACCGTACGTACACCCCCGAATGCACTGATATAAAGTGTACACTCAATAAGCTGTGTATAATAAAATTATTTCAATTTTGTTTGCTTTTTTCTGTCCACTTTTTTGTCTCCATTTCTTCTTCTCTCTTTTTTCTTTACATTTTTCTTTATATTTTTCTATTTCATACCATCCCCTTTTTCCCATATATTTTCCTCACATTCCCCTTTCTTTTTTTCCTGTTTTGGTTTTCTTTTCTTGTTTTTTTTTCTTTCTTTTTTTCCTTTTTTCTTTCTTCCTTTTCCTTTTCTTTTTGTTGCTCTTTACTGATCCTCAGTAAAGCAGACGTGGTGCAGCCGCCGAGTATCACCTAGCACTGTTTTTTTCACTCTTCCCCACTTTTACCCGCCCACTTCCTCCACCGTATACAGCGTCATGTGTTGCCATGGACGCTGCAGGGCACCTGCACACAACGGGATGCATGATTGGAGGCAGGGGAGCGAAGCTAAATGCGGTCTTCCGTCTAACAGAGATTGATGGACCGCTTCAGCCCCACGCTGTCCCTTGTAAGTTTAACACTGTTGAATATTCAAATCCCAATACAGGTCCTCAGCCCTTAGGATCCACAATACTGATTGTGGCTGGCTGATTGCAACTTTGATATAGCAGCAATGTATTGCATTTTACCACAATTGCTATGTTTACATATGTTTATGGCGGGGATATGACATCATTGGACGTCAAGGGGCGGGTCTGGGGTGTTCTTCTTAGTCACTGATTGGTGGATGGTTCCTTAAATAGCACCTTGGTTGTATCACAATTTGTCATCTCATTAAAGATTGGACTCATTTGAAGATCCTGATGTGCTGGTGACACTATTTTCTCTATATCTTTTTAAATCATAATGACAACAGAAACTACCCAAATGACCCTGATCAAAAGTTTACATACCCTGGTGATTTTGACCTGATAACATGCACACAAGTTGACACAAAGGGGTGTGAATGGCTATTAAAGGTGACCATCCCCACCTGTGATCTGTTTGCTTGTAATTAGTGTGTGTGCATAAAAGGTCATTGAGTTTCTGGACTCCTGACAGACCCTTGCATCTTTCATCCAGTTATGGCTGAAATTTTAAGTTGGTCTACTTGACCGTGGTTTGGTTTCAACAGAACCCTTCATTTTCAACTTCTTGATTAGAGTTTAAACACTGCTGATTGGCATTCTCAATTCCTCGGATATCTTTTTATATCCCTTTCCTGTTTTATACAGTTCAACTACCTTTTCCCGCAGATCCTTTGACAATTCTTTTGCTTTCTTGATGACTCAGAATTCAGAAACATCAGTGAAGCACTGGATGAAAGATGCAAGGGTCTGTCAGGAGTCCGGAAACACATTGACCTTTTATACATACACACTAATTACAAACAAAGAGATCACAGATGAGTAGGGTTACCTTTAATAGTTATTAAAACTCCTTTGTGTCAACTTGTGTGCATGTTATCAGGCCAAAATCACCAGGGCATGTAAACTTTTGATTAAGGTCATTTGGGTAGTTTCTGTTGTCATTATGATTTAAAAAGAGTAAACACAATTGATTGATAATAAATAGCTTCAGCCAAACACTAACCATGAGTGAAAAAAATGTTTTTGCGTTATCATTCATATTCTCTGAAAAATAGCCAAGAAATAATAAATTCTGCCAGGGTATGTAAACTTATGAGCACAACTGTATATACTAGACTGTCTGTATATGTATATATATATATATATATATATAAAAAAATCTAGAGAAAGATCGTTGCTCTTCAATATTTATTTAGAAGTCCATCAGGACTATTTTAGAATGCATTTACAAGTCATACTTGCATAAATTCATACTTGCATAACAGAAGTCATCATTTAGTTAGCAAGCTTTCGGGCAAAGTCCTGAATGCCCTTCATTAGGCTAGGATGTCATGCATTCTAAAATAGTCCTGATGGACTTCTAAATAAATATTGAAGTGCAACGATCCGTCTCTGGATTTTTTCTATTCATGGTCAGTGGGATGACCTGATCGTTTGTGCGCTGTTTCTGTCTGCTGTGCTGTTCACCACACCTGTTTGGAATATATATATATATATATATATATATATATATATATATATATATATATATAAAAATATATATATATATATATATACTTTCGCTGCCTGAACAGAAGTATATATTATACACTGAACTAGCTGTATATAGTATACACTACTGCCTGCACTAACTGACTGTATACAGATCACTCTATCTATCTATCTATCTATCTATCTATCTATTATCTATCTATCTATCTATCTATCTATCTACTATAGATTTCACTATACATTAACTGAGTGTATACAGATCACCCTATCTATCTATCTATCTATCTATCTATCTATCTATCTATCTATCTATCTATCTATCTATCTATCTATCTATCTATCTATCTAGTATAGATTTCACTCTACACTAAACTGCCTGTACTAACTGACTATATATAGATCTGTTGACTGTTGAATTTCTATGCTTACTAACCTGACTTTGCCTCCTCTTGTATACTCAGAGCTATGTTCCAGGGTATGGACACTTTTATATATGATACTGGACTCAGTTTCTCATTTGGGTAACCAATGTTTCTTTGGTGGGGGGAGTGTGTACCTGAGTGCAGCTGATCAACCCCCGGGGGCTGTTGTGTGAGGAGAGAAATGGCTGTGTGTGTAGCAGATCCCCCCGCTCACCCCCACAAGGACAGCTGACAGCCATGTGTGTAACAGGGTGGGCTTCGGGTATCTGTGAATACTTTTTTCCCCACTCTCTCCACCCCCATCACTGGGAGCTGTGTGTTGTGCTTACAGAGCTGCTGTACTGTGCTCAGGGAACTGTACACAGAAGCAGAATTGCACCCCACTTTTAAAGCCATCAATGGAGAGGCCACAATTTTTGAGGGAAAGAGTAAACAGATTGCATCTACAACTAAAAAATTGGCTTTCTTTTTCACAGACTGAAAAAAGATCACTTTGACAGATTTGATGCTAAGCATGTAATCCTTTTTGGCCAGGCCACTTTTTTCTGAAAGAGAGAGAAGCAGACTGCATCTAGAAATAATAAATCATTTTTTCCAAGAATGATTAAAAGTGGTACATGTTAAAACATTTTAACCACAGCTTTTAAGCTGTGAGTTGTATTCTGAAACAACAGTCCCCCATAAGTGTTCAAGAGACTATACAATGTATTTAGGCAAAATTATACCACGCAGTGTCGCAGCTGGTATGTCTAGGGGACAGGATCCACACAGGAGCAGAAGTTTTAAGCTCTGAAGGGATAGGCCTAAAGGTGGCACTCCATCTTTTGCCAGGAAAGGTTGTATATGACAACAGTACCAACCTGCTTGGTAGGGAATGTTCACACACATGCCTTCTCTGGCACACATCCTCAAGCTGGTGGTGCAGCTACTCCTACATAGGTTATCTGTTTTACAGGGTCTTCTGGGGCAAGCTAGAAATTTTTGTAGCCATTTGATGCCACCCTGCATCATTTCCAGGTGCCAGCAGAGTTACCCAGGGAGTAAGATATTAACATCTCTTCCATTACCTGTTGAATCATGTGTGTATGGTTAGGTTGACCCTCCTTCTGACCACATGGCGAAGCAACTTACCTCCCTCACAATGTTGGAGGGCAGGGATAGGCTTATGGCTGAGGAATAGAAATGAGCCAATGTTTCTTCCAAATCTAGGTTCATACCAAACTTTGGCTGTTTGGGTGTCCGTCTAAATGCCCAAACTTGTGCCCATCAGCCCCCTGTTCAGTGGAAGCTGAGCACCATACTGTATATAGACGTGGTATTTATACTGCTTCAATACATTTATCCTGCAGTTGGGCTTTATGGTTGTTTTTTTTATTTGTTTATTTATTGCATCAAAAAAGAAAAACATTTTGAAAGGCTATATCAGCAATAAAAGTATTTATTTAGTCTAAGATAAATTATATATATATATTACTTTGTTATTACAAAGTTGCTGCTGAATCACTAGGATCATAGTGAAATGTAAACATTGCTCTGGTCCATAGGTGGTGTACAATTGTGAGAGCTGAATTGGTTAAAAAGATATCAGCAAGATATTTGGCCCTGTAGGTACATTTCACAAACAAACCATCCATATATAAATTATTTGGCCCTATAGATGCATTGCATGAACAAAATATCCGTATATATTACATAACCCTGCCTTCACAAATCATAAGTCCATTATTTATAGCATTTATTGTATTCATTATTATTATTGATATTTAATTGAATAGTACATTTTATTTTTATTTATTATATGCAGGTTCTTAATATTTTACATGCTAATAACAATTTAATTATTTTGCATATTTGCATCTGAATGTTACATATAATATATACTGAATATCAAGCCAAAGAAACTACTAAACTTTATAACTTATATTTCTCAGCATTGCTGATACTGGAAAGCAGTTTCTCAGTAAAACATTATTAGATATGTTCTTCAGGGAACAACCAGAGTTTATTCTATTGGATGAAAGTTTAGAGACCCATTTAGACTTTTGTACTTCTTGTGTCTTAAGCAGTAAAAACCTTAAATATCACTGTTGAGTTGGAGTCCCCTGATAGGTGATATATTGGAGGCTGGTTACCGGATGATGGCAATATCCCTCACATTGCAGCAGATTGTAGAGAATAGTAAAGGCGGTGACATCATTCTTCCTTTTTTCTAAACCTTCTGTGTGCCGTTCTCCAGGGACTACTGACACCTGAGCTGAGCGCTCACTAAAGACACCACAAGACCCACACATGATTACAGTGGTGGGCCCGCTACATTCACAATAGAACAAAAGAACAACTAAGTCACCAAAGAACAACAAACCTGATAATTTATTGGATGAAAGTTTCTGCCGGATTCCCCTAGGAAAAAACGCTGAATTTACTGATCACCATCTGCTTTCCAATACAAACTGTCATAATACAAGTCTTACTATGTCGCTTTCACTTTAACTATTCATTAACGCATCTAGTTTACTTTAGATGAATAGTAATACAATAGAAATGAATAAATAAAATAATAGTAAAAGCAATGTTATTATTATTTTATAGCTAGCATTATGCAAAGTTTTGATACAATTGTACAGTGATGTTTAATGTGTGCAGCCCTAGTTTGATATTAATGTTGAATATCCAATTATCCAATTCTATAAGGTGTACATAATGCAGATTAATGCTTCAGTTAAAATGAATTAATTAAAAAAGAATTAATT
Source organism: Glandirana rugosa (assembly GCA_018402905.1). NCBI lineage: Eukaryota > Metazoa > Chordata > Amphibia > Anura > Ranidae > Glandirana > Glandirana rugosa. Next base: position 74,805 of record BLSH010078864.1, on the reverse strand, counting down.
AATAAATCAAAGAATGTGAGTGGCTTTCTGTGTAGCAAATTGTACTAAGCTAAATGACATGTCAGAAAAAAATCCTGTACACTGTGCTGTCATAGAAAAAAAGGCAACACATTTATGAGTGCTTTTAGTGTATAGCATAAATATACATGCATGAGCAGGTCAATATACTCCACATATGGCTTTTCAATTTTTACTAATTATTTTTTACAGTCTTTTTTAATAATAATTAGGCTTTCTTTTTTTGGAATATTGCCTTGCAAAAAGTATTTTAGTTTTTGTACAATAGCAAAAAGATATTGCCCGGGTTCAGTTTTTGGGAGGTTGGCAAACTTCAACATTAGTGTTGAAGTCTATGGGGGATGAATGCTGATATTAAATTCCTTCTATTTTTAAGGATAATAGGCAAGCTATTGTCCAAAGGTCTCCTCCTTGAGAGATAATACAATAAGGAGAGGATCTTCTCATGCGGCTTTGAGTGCATAATCAAAACTGAAAAGCACAAATTCTTTAAATGGCATGCTTAGGGGATACCTAAAAGCTGTAAGTAGTATTACTAAACAGTACAGTTTTCAGTCCTAGTAGTTTTAGCAACTGCACATACTAGCAATGCATATTTGGCTGTGGATTTTTTTATTTTATTTAGCTTGGCTTATACACAGTAGTTTCCCTAAGGGAAAAATGGTGTGGAATTCCCCTTAATCCTCCAACCAGACCCTTATCCAGGCATGAATCCTGGGTGGCCAGGAAATGAAGAACAGCAAGAAGACAGCCCCCTCTTCCTATACCAGACCAGGCCACCTGCCTTTCAACATTGAGTAACCTTTCAAAGGAGGGCAGCAACGTCTTCCCCTCCTTGTAAAATAGCATGTTCCTAATGTTAAGGAACAAGGGCCTCTATCCTACCTACCTCCAGTGCCCAGATAATGAATTTGGGATTATATGGTGCTGACTGGTTGTAGAATACAGACATGTACCAATGAAAAAGAAAATACCATTCAGAGGTGAGTGGGTCTTTTATTGCAGGTTAAAGGGCAACATTAAAAATACACAAGCTGGATGGCATGGCCTGAAGCCAACGGCAGAGGACGTGAATCTGGGGAGCTCAGGGGACCATCCACCACAATCCGTCGGAATCTGAGCTCTACAGACCCCTGTGAGAGACATGTACCACCCAGTCCACCTTTCCACACACCCTGCTCCAGCCCAAATCAAACGCTCGGAGCGATACTAGGCCACCACAGCGCTCAGCTCCAGGCCTTACCAACAGACCATCTGACTAGCTGGCATCACAAACTGGGTACCTGGGGGCTCCATCCAGACCCCCCAGCTGACTAATCGGGGGTGATCAACGAAATCCAGCCCGGGATCCCAATTGCGGTATAGTGCGGCTGCCATCTTGCGACCCGTGGCCCATGCTACCACAGACAAAATCCACCTGGGGGGCCTTGACATTTACCCTGTGCAGACCCTGCAGCACACAAACACCTCCCTCACAGTGATCTGAGGTGGTAAGGAGCGGATATCTGCATTAATACCCAGCCGGGAGCCCTGAGGCCTACTAACGGCAGCCATATTGGTACACCCAAACCTTTTGTGATAGCCTGCTGACCTCCCGAATGGCTGCCTAAACAAACTGCTCTGCACAGCACCCAGCCTCCAGCGACTCCACACAAAAAAAAAAAAAAATATATATATATATATGTAAGGGTTCTGGTTCTGTTCTTTGGAGTGTGTGGATCTATTCAATCGATCGGTTGGGTAATCAAACAGACACTGACAAAACTCAGAGTGTAGCAAGATTACGTTTTAATGGGAGCCCGTTTACATGTTATATAGAAAAAACAAAAGCATATATGCCTCCTTATGGGCCAATCATTACAGAGTATCAATTTCATGATTAAACATAGAATATATTTTCTATCTGCTCAGCAACAACACATCTGTGTAGGGTCAATGGTACATATTGACCACATTTAACACCTCAATAAACAACAGTCATACATTTTAACACCTCAATAAACAATAGTCATACATTTTCTCTGTTTCCGAGAAGCAAAACTAGACTCAGCTTAACCACAAACTTATTTTGAGAAGAGGTGTTGCGTCTCAGCAAAATTCCCCTTTTGGGTAAACATGAATTCTTATCTTCTAAACATAATATTCTTTTAAAGCATAAAATCTTCTAAGCATAATATTCTTTTAAAGCATAAAACAAAAGGAATAACTCTAACCTACACTCTATAATATGGAAGATTGGTTATGCTGACCTTCTATTTCCATTATAACCCCTCCTTTGATCAATGTTCTATCCAGAACATAGATCACTCACCATACCACCTGCCCCTATCTATCATGGGCATACAAACTTCTGGTTCCTTCTCTATTGGCACCTTTGACTTACTTACTTTAGTAATGATACACAATATAATTTTAAATGCCATGTAAGCAAAAAGAAAAAGCACAATTATCATTAATATCACTATTCCTGCCTTTGTGAAGAAACCCATTATTCCTCCCCAAACACCTCCAAACCATCCTCCAATTCCCTGGAAGGGGTTCCAGGTGTCAGCTAAGTTATTGGCCTCCGTTTGTAAGTGCACCCGTTCTTCCTCATGTCCTTTAATTACATCATAATAATCTGGCACTTCTACATCCATAGTGGCCTTTGTTAGGTTATTGAAATATATGCAACATATTTGTTTATTCTCTGTTTGATCACACAATCCTGTAACGGCCATCATAATCCTCTCTTGTCTTTGTCTAATAACCTCCTGTTCCATCCTAAGCTTCCTCACCTCTTCATTTAACATACTCATATCATCATTGGTTATATTGAGCCATCTCTCAATCATATTGGTAAATGCATCTATCTTATACATGAAACTTGCTATCCCAAAAGGGCCTGTCAAACTCATATATGTCTTTTCCCAGGGACCTGTTAGATCCCTTGTGTGTCTATGAAATTTAAGATGACCTATAGCGGGAGTCATTGATACTTGTCCTGAATCTGCAGTTCCCATAAAGGGCACCAGTCTTACAAATGTGCACCACCCCCTTGATGTCTCATCTACTGGGTAAGGGATAGTAGTATGGCACCACAGTCCACAGAAAACCATCCATCCCTGGGGTAAGTGAGGTGCAGATACCTCAGAAATGTCTGAAAATCCTGTCCTCAAGCCCATTAGACAGATCCAGTCTGCCAAGGAAGGTGGGGGTCCTATCTCTGGGGTGATCCACGGGCCTTGGAAATGTGTCTCCATTACCCAAGTCATTACCTGTGCTGTGGACTGGAATTTCTTTTTAAATCTGACACAATTAGAGATGTTATACCGAGCTAAGGCATTAACTCTTTCTTCAGCATCAGCTATGGTAGTAGTTTCTAGACCCTCTATTTCTATTTCCTTATTTAAAGCTTTCTTTAAGTCTAAAAGGGTAAAGTTTACATATGTTTCCCTGCAGAAATCCGCATTGGGAAAAATCTGATTACTATCTTTAAGTTTAAATGCCCCATTTAAAAAACACATCCTGGGAGAATTGGAATAACCATGTATGAGGAAAGGTTTATTCTCGCTGTTAATGTTGTGGACTGGTAAGGGCTCTGTAATATTTGTCAGAATATTTATGGATATGGGTTTTCCAATCATCGGGAATATCTTTTCTCCTGTATGCATATGAGAACATACCCAACATTTTTCTCCCTTTTGTTGTCTACCAAACTCATGCATTAACAACCAATGATGTGGAATAGTTTCTTGCATGGAATATGTTTCTGAGTTTCTTCCTTCCCCTGTGTATCCCTTGTTTATCCCGTCCACCTCACCCATGGAAGACATAACATTTATTTCTTTGTATTCGGCCATTGTATTCAAAACATCCTGTATATATACAGGGCCCGTTCCCTGATCTATGCTTCCTTTTATATAATCCTGTACTGGTTGCAATGTAGGGACTAAACACCAGGTTATATTTTTTCCTTTATAAGTTGCTAACAGCATAGTGGCTGCTATTTTACAGGGACCACCCGCCTGTTGTTCATAGTACCCAAAAACAGTACGCATTCATTCTATGGATATCTTACTACCTACACTTCTGCAACAAATCTTTTTGCGTGTGTCATGTGCTCTAAAAATAGAGGTTGATCTGGTTGGTCTGTTATGTAACTTAATCATCTCCCCTCCTACAACATACTTCCCTTTTACCCAAAGTCCAGCAGAAATAACTATCAATAACATACATATACATGTCATACCTGCCATCATCATGATATTTACAACTTCCTTAGAAGTGGGTATCTGAACTCTTGGGGGTTTAGGAGGGGGGCTTTGAGGGAACATTTCAATTGGGTCAGGTAAAGTTCGTGCATAACTATTGGGGTAAGATGGCAAAAGGGACAAAGGAGAGGGTGGTGGGCCTTTAGCAAAATGTACCTTGGGCTTCTTGTAATAGTCCATTCCTTCGTAAATGGGGGAAGGATTATTTCTTTCTTGTTCATCTTGAGGTAATGTTTTTAATATAGCTTGGAAATGAGCATCTTCCAGGACTCTTTCTTCATCCCCGGCAGGATCACCACTTTGTCTAGGAGGTGGGTATCCATTGATCCATCTCAAGCATTGTTCTTTCATGTGGTCAGGTATGAAGTTGTTGAATCTTGGGGTTGGGTATCTTTCAGGGCTCCAGTGGACTTCCTCAACCGCGATGGGTGGAATGGGTGGGGAAACGTCTTCAGGCGTGATGCATGGATCCATTACCTATGGGTGGAGGATCTGTTTCACCACTAGGACGGCCCCTACTTCTTTCTCAGGACCTTCTACGAGTAAAGGTTCGATATAATTTTTGTAATGGAGTTCTACTTGTTCTTTCTTTATTAGGAAGGGGGTAAATGCTTCCTTACCTGATAATGTTCTTCGGGTTCCATGTAAAACGATTTCCGGGTGGTGGGAGAGGAAACAGGGAAAACGGTAGAATGGGGTTATCAATACGTGCTTGAAATGGACTGGGTTAACTTTACAAGGGAGTTTCGGGGGGAGGATTTGGGGGTTCTCAAGTCTATGGGTGAAG
>BLSH010078864.1:0-27240 GCA_018402905.1 Glandirana rugosa | reverse complement strand
GCCAGAAGATGCTGGAGCTGATTTAATAAGATATTTGACACTTTTTTAGGCGAATGTGTAGCCCATACTCATCCACATAGGGTGGGGGGCCGGAATCTGGGGGCCCCCTTTTTAACCCTTTGAGGACCAAGGGACGTATTTGTCCCATGTTTTAATTGTCTGCATCATCTGATTAACCACTTGACAACTGGGCACTTAAACCCCCTTCCTAACCAGACCAATTTTCAGCTTTCAGTGCTCTCACATTTTGAATGACAATTACTCAGTCATACTACACTGTACCCATATGAAATTTTCGTCCTTTTTTTCACACAAATAGAGCTTTCTTTTGGTGGTATTTAATCACCATTGGGGTGTTTATTTTTTGAGCAATAAATGGAAAAATACCAAAAATTTTGTAAAAAAATGCATTTTTCTTTATTTCTGTTATAACAGTTTGCAAATTAGCAATTTTTCTTCGTAAATTTTGGCCAAAATTTATACTGCTATATGTCTTTGGTAAAAATAACCCAAATTAGTGTATATTATTTGGTCTTTGTGAAAGTTAGGCTGCATTCACACAGGGGCGATCCGACTTGGCGCAACTTTGCTAAGCAATTGCAGCGCGACTTTCAGCGCGACTTCGGCGCGACTTACAACACGACTTATGCCAGGCGACTTGGCCTGTGGCCAATCAGAGAAGGGAGGGAGGGGCTGGCCCCAAACATAAATTCTATTCTTTTCACTGTAAAGTCGCTTGCATTAACATGGGGATCCGACTTGGAGACGACTTCCATTCATTTCTATGGGCACAAGTCGGATAGAATTTGCCTTGAGTCGTGCAGGAACTTTTTTCTGAAGTCGGAGCGACTTAGTCGTGTACATTAAGACGGCTCCCATTCATTTCAATGGGATTTTAGATGTCAAGTGACCTGGGGCGACTTGAGGCTACTCAAGTCGGAGCGACAGTCGCCCCTGTGTGAATGGGGCCTTAATCCAGGACACATATGAATTACACAGGTTGTTGTTCTGAGGCTGATTTAATGCAGATGAGGCACCAAGAGAGTTTAATTACCACCTTAATCAGCCGCAGAACAACCTGTGTATTTAACCACTTCAGCCCCAGAAGGATTTCCCCCTTTAGGACCAGAGCCCTTTTTGCGATTCGGCACTGCGTCGCTTTAACTGAAAATTGCGCGGTCGTGCAGCGTTGTACCCAAACTAAATTTGCGTCCTTTTTTTCCCACAAATAGAGCTTTCTATTGGTGGTATTTGATCACCTCTGCGTCATTTCTGATCGCCGCTATAAACAAAAGAAGAGCGACAATTTTCCAAAGAAAACTAATTTCTTACTTTTTGCTAAAATACAAATCCAAAAAAAAAATATAAAAAAACATTTTTTTTCATCGGTTTTGGCCGATTTATATTCTTCCTCATATTTGTGATAAAAAAAAATCGCAATCGGCGTTTATTGATTGGTTTGCGCAAAAGTGGTCGCGTTTACGGATGATGAGAATTAATTTCTGGGGTTTTTATTTTTTTTTATTTTTTATTAGTAATGGCGGCGATCTGCGATTTTTAGCGGTACTGCGATATTTCAGCGGACATGTCGGAACATTTTGACACTTTTTTGGGACCATTGGCATTTATACAGCGATCAGTGCTATAAAAATGCACTGCTTACTGTGTAAATGCCGTTGGCAGTGAAGGGGTTAACCTGCAGGGGGCGCTCTAAGGGTTAACTATGTTCCCTGGACGTGTTCTAACTGTGTAGGGGCTGCCCTGGCTGGGGAAAGGGGATGATCACAGCTTCCAGATCGCCGCCATTACCAGTAAAAAATAAAAAAAATAAATAAAAACCCCAGAAATGAATTCTCATCATCCGTAAACGCGGCCACTTTTGCGCACACCAATCAATAAACGCAGATTGCGATTTTTTTTTTATCACAAATATGAGGAAGAATATAAATCGGCCAAAACCGATGAAAAAAATGTTTTTTTATGTTTTTTTTTTGGATTTGTATTTTAGCAAAAAGTAAGAAATTTGGGTTTTTTTGCAAAATTGTCGCTCTTCTTTTGTTTATAGCAGCGATCAGAAATGACGCAGAGGGGATCAAATACCACCAAAAGAAAGCTCTGTTTGTGGGAAAAAAAGGACGCAAATTTCGTTTGGGTACAACATTGCATGACCGCGCAATTGTCAGTTAAAGCGACGCAGCGCCGAACCGCAAAAAGTGGTTAAAGGGATGATGTGGCAACCCTAGTCTGCCCTGGTTTTGATTAGCATCCCTATTATATGTATTTGTCGACTGGTGGGGACAAGGTATTTTCACGTATTTAGATGTTATTTGTCCACACAGTCTATTCATACTTGGATGCTTGGGGCGAAGATGTTCCGCTTTCGTGTACTGAATGGGTTTTGTGCATTTTTTATGCATTTACTGGTATTTTGTTTATGTTGTCTGTATATTTACCAATATTATTATCATTATACATGTTACACTTTTGTACGTTCATTCATGCTCATGTTTGTGGTTGATGCTTCTATACATACTTAGGTATTTTTTGGACAGTTAAGCCGTGCAAACCCAAACAATTGAGAGAGATCAGATTGTTCCCGTATTGTAGTGTATGTGTGGACGGTATGTCTCCTAGTCTGTCCATTCACACACGGGCAGTATCTCTCTATTCATATGTTTTTAGTCACTCCTTTTCTGTGATTATTCGATGGAGTCATTGCTCATATACACATTTTTTTCTGCAAACATTTTTTTTCTCTTTTTCTTTTATGAGGTAGTTAGGGTTTTTACACCAGGACATTATTTATGTAGTGTTTGGATAGGATTATTATTATTATTATTATACAGGATTTATATAGCACAGACAGTTTGCGCAGCGCTTTACAATATTAGGGCAGACAGTACAATTACAATACAATTCAATACAGGAGGAATCAGAGGGCCCTGCTCGTTAGAGTTTACAATCTAGGAGGGAGGGTTGAATGATACGAAAGGGCAATAACATAATAGTGTAGTTAGGTGGTGGCAGGATTGGCTTCCCTGAAGAGAAAAGTTTCCAGGGATCGCTTGAAGGTGGATAGATTTGGGGACATTCTGACAGATTGGGGTAGGGAGTTCCAGAGGATGGGAGAGGCTCCGGGGAAGTCTTGGAGGCGAGTATGAGAGGAGGTGATGAGGGAGCTGGAGAGCAGGAGGTCTTGGGAGGAGCAAAGAGGGCGGCTTGGTTGGTATTTTGAGACTAGGTTGGTGATGTAGCTGGGAGCAGAGCTGTGAATGGCTTTGTAGCTCATGGTTAGTATTTTGAATTTAATTCGTTGGGCGAGTGGCAGCCAATGGAGGGATTGGCAGAGAGGGGTGGCAGTAGGGTTGCCACATCATCCCTTTAATCCAGGACACATATGAATTACACAGGTCCTGAGGCTAATTTAATGCAGATGAGGCACCAAGTGAGTTTAATTACCAACTTAATTGGCCACTGAACCTGCGTAATTAATGTGTGTCCTGGATTAAAGGGATGACGTGGCAACCCTAGGTGGCAGACGCTGGGGGGGTTGTAAGGTGGATGGGTCTGGCAGCGGCATTCATGATGGACTGAAGGGGGAGGAGTCTATTTAAAGGTAGACCACTGAGGAGGGAGTTGCAGTAGTCGAGGCGAGAGATGACCAGGGTGTGAATCAGGAGCTTTGTGGTTTCATTGGTTAGGAAGGGACGTATTTTAGAGTTGTTGCGGAGATTGAGGCGGCAAGCCTTAGAAAGTGATTGGATGTGGGGCCAAAAGGAGAGTTCAGGGTCCAGGATAACACCAAGCACCCTGACATGTGGGGATGGGTGGATGGTCACGCCATTGCTCTTGACAGAGAAGTCGGGGGAAACGGCACGTGGGGGAGGAAATATTATGAGTTCCGTTTTGGACAAGTTGAGTTTGAGGAAGTGGTGGGACATCCAGGCAGATATGTCTCTTAATAAGTTAGTGATGGGTGAGGAGACTGATGGGGTGAGTTGGGGGGTGGAGAGGTAGATTTGAGTATCGTCAGCGTAGAAATGATATTGAAAGCCGTGGGAGGCTATCAGCCGACCCAGGGAAAAGGATGTGTTTTTTTTCCTGAGCAGCCGACAACACACAGGAGTTTGGGATTAATTAATTAATTAAATCAATTGGCACTATAAGCCTGCATTCACATAGGGGCGACCCGACTTCGGCGCGACTTCACTAGGCGACTTCAGCGCAACTTCCAACATGACTTCAAGGACCTCAGGCGACTTTACAACATGACTTTTGCCAGGCGACTTTGCCTTGACCAATCAGAGAAGGGAGGGAGGGGGCTGCCTAAAAATAAATTCTATTCTTTTAACTGTAAAGTCGCTTCCATGTAGATGGGGGGTCCGACTTGGAGGCGACTTCTATTGAATCCTATGGGCACAAGTCGGATAGAAGTCGCCTAGAAGTAGTACAGGAACCTTTTCAGAAGTCGCCTTGAAGTCGGAGCGACTTCAGTCGTGTATATTTAGACGGCTCCCATTCATTTCAATGGGATTTCAAATGTCAAGCGACTTGGGGCGACTTGAGGCAACTCAAGTCTGATCGCAAGTCGCCCCTGTGTGAACGGGCACTTAGACTTCAGCTAGCTCCTGTATGATTTTAGACACTATATATATGGAAGCAGTACTGGTCTATGTCAGATTATGATTAAACAAATTTAATTTCGTGAAACGCATCAATCTTTTGCCTGCCTGCACTCTGTCTGCTCATCTTTGGACATGTAAGATCATTTATGGATTGTTTGTACAGCTATTCAAATAAAGATATATAATAAATAAATAAATAAAAATATATAAATCCTGTATAATAATAATAATAATAATATAATAATAATAATAATAATAAAGATCGGATGTTTTATTGTACACCTGGAGTGCTGTCAACCTCTTTTCTCCTTCATCATGTAAGAGATCTGCTAATCCCTGTCACTGGGATCAGTTAGATCTCTGGTGCCCCTGGCAGCCCAGCCCCCCTCACAGTTAGAACACGCCTAGGGAACACAGTTACCCCCTAGATCTCCCCCTGCAGGTTAACCCCTTCACTGCCAATGACATTTATACAGTAATCAGTGGACATTTCAATTTCTGATCGCTGTATAAATGTCATTGGTCCCAAAAAAGTGTCAAAAATATCCATCATGTCCGCCACAATGTCGCAGTCCCGGTAAATATCGCACATCGTCGCCATTACTAGTAAAAAAAAAAAAAAATTGCCAGAAAAAAAAACCCGCCAGAAATGAATTCTCATGGTTTGTAAACGCGGCAACTTTGGCACAAACCAATCAATATACGCCAATTGTGATTTTTTTTTTTTACCAAAAATATGAGGAAGAATATAAATCGGCCAAAACTGATGAATAAATTTGTTTTTTTATATATTTTTTTTGGATTTGTATTTTAGCAAAAAGTAAGAAATATTGTTCTTTTTGCAAAATTGTTGCTGTTTGTTTATAGCGGTGATCAGAAATGACGCAGAGGAGATCAAATACCACCAAAAGAAAGGACCCAAATTTTGTTTAAGTACAACGCCGCACGACCGCGCAATTGTCAGTTAAAGCGACGCAGTGCCGAATCGCAAAAAGTGCTCTGGTCTACAGTGGGAAATCCTTCCAGGGTGAAGCAGTTAAACAAAACGCGACTTAGCACTGACGCTCAATAACGCGCATTAACACCAATTCAAAACGGAGATGAAATTGCATGCTTAACGATGAATTTTTCCCGGTCGGTCCCGGAATTACAGCTCGTTTTAACAAAACACCCATGTATATGAGGCCTTATAGCTTGGTAGAAATTTGGCAGCTTACAGTTGTGCTCAAAAGTTAGCCCCCCCTTGGAGAATTGGTAACATACAGGATGTACCCCCTTCCTGACCGACCAATTTTTACTACTGCTCTGCATTACTTTAACCACTTCCCACCCGGCCACTGCACATAAATGGCCGGGTGGGCGCTTCCTCCTTCTCAGTAGATCTTCCTGAACGTCCTTCAGAAGTAGGTGGATCACGCAGCCGCGCAATCCCGACGCCACATCTCGGATCGGCAGGAGGGCTCTGTGATTTGCCCTCCTGATTACATGATGGCTGTGTCCAATCACAGCTATCATGTTATATAAACAGCCTGGAGGGGACGTCACAGGAAGTGAGATCATGCGACTGCATGCCCGCGCAACGGTGATATCCCGATGTGCCCTTGTCCCCCAGAGACGGGGCAACATCACTCGACAGGTGGGCTCTGTGATTGGCCCTCCTTATCACATGATGGCTGTGTCCAATCACAGCCGTCATGTAATGTAAACACATCTGTTACCAGGTGATCAGCTCTGCTTTTGTACATGATCATCTGACGCACATCTGTCCATGATTATCTGATGCACATCTGTCCATGATTATCTGATGCACATCTGTCCATGATCATCTGGTGCACATCTGCCCATGATCATCTGCACACATCTGTCCATGATCATCTGGCTCACATCTGTCCGTGATCATCTAGCACATATGTCTATGATCATCTGCGCATATATGTCCATGATTATCTGCCACATCTGTCTGTGATAATCTGCACGTCTGGCGCACATCTGTCGGTGATCATTTGCCACACTTAATTCCATTGTCCTGGTGCTCTAGGATCTTCAAAAATGTGATAGGTACTAAGGAAATGAAATGTGTAATTTATGCCTTTAGAACGCCTGAAGGTGCTACTTGTATGTTGGGCCTCTGTATGTGGCCAGGTTGTGTAAAAGTCTCACACATGTGGTATCGCCATACTCAGGAGGAGTAAAAGAATGTATTTTGGGGTGTAATTCTTCATGCTATGTATAAGAAACATCTTATAAATTGACAACTTTGTGTAAAAAAAAAAAAAAAAGTTTTAATTTTTCTTTCCACATTTTCCAAAAACTTGTGAAAAAAATTACATGTTCAAAAGACTCATTATGCCTCCTAGAATATACATTGGGGTGTTTGCTTTCCAAAATGGGGTTTATTTTGTGGATGTTTCTATTGTCCTGGTGCTCTAGGGCCTTCAAAATTGTGATAGGTAGTCAGGAAACAAAATTTGTAATTTATGCTCCTAGAACACCTGATGGCGCTCCCTGCATGTTGGGCCTCTGTATGTGGCCAGGCTGTGTAAAAGTCTCACATGTGGTATCGTGGTAGGAGGAGTAGCAGAATATATTTTGGGGTGTAATTGCAAGTTTATCTATGCCATGTGTGAGAAATAACCTGTTATTATGACAATTTTGTGGGAAAAAAATTCTTCATTTTCCGAGGTTCGCATGTGCGGGAGCTCCGGGATGGTCGCCTGAGATGGGAGCTCCGCACCTACCCAGGCCAGAGGCACCCCAGGCTCCGAGAGCAGCGACCCAGGAATGGCAATTTTGGGACAGCGGACTCCCCCAAGGTACCCTTAAGCAGCAGACACCCGGGAGTCAGTGCAGGGACGGCTCTCCAGCATCCCAGCCGATAGCTTACTCCCCGCCTGGGTGTAACAATATGGCCGCGGCCTAGCTCAGGACACAGGCCAAGAACAGGGGGAGCAGCTCCATAGAACGGGCAGGACAGGTCCAAACCAGCCCACAAAGCACCCTTATACAAGGGGAGGATACGACTGAGGGACCATCTAATCTTCCAGACCCATCTCCCAGAGATAACACAGTTGTTACGTACCTGGCGGTTGAGTCTGGCTTATGCGGGGGCAACCTCTCTTGCGGCCCTGGTTCGCGAGACCCTGATAGGGCAGACAGGGAGCTCGGGAGCACAGGGGGGCACGAGGGCTGGACAAGTCTCTTTAGCTGGTAAGAGTCCACAGAAGCTTGCGCAGGCTGAAGGATAGTGGTGCAGCAACTGGCTGACAGCAAAGTACAAAAGGATCAGGCAAACGGGTAGTCAGGTACAGGCTGGGTGGGTAACATGCGGGCAGCTGAAGTACAAAGGGCACAGGCAGAAGAGTGGTCGTAAACAGTCCGAGGTTGAGGCAGGCAGATAGCAGCAGATCCAGAGGGGGAAGCTGGGGTCACAGGAACAGGAAGTCTTTCAGAGTAAACACTGGCAAGTTAACAGGTCACAGGAACACTGTAGAATGGACAGCATTTGCTGCAGGGTGCTGTCCAGTTAAATAGGCCGTTTTGGCGCCATTGGCATGCTCAGGTGCACGCACATGGCCACAGACCCCTGGAAAACGGCCATTTCACCGTCAACAGTGCCCAGGAGTACCAAGATGGCCACCAGCACGGCCTAATGAACGCAGTACATCCCTAATAATGTTTTGAACAGCAAGACATTCTAGTACCCCTGGCCCCCTGGGACAGTCCAAGAGCACAAGCATCTCGCTCCAGAGTACCACTACAGGTGTGCTAGCAACAGGCCTACTCTGAGGAAAGAGCCTGAAGACTCACCTCTCCCCGGGAGGTACAAGAGCAGAGGCAGGAAGAGACAAGTCTCCACTAAGTCTTCCCTAAATTGCTTCCAAACCAAGTTACACAGGACCTCACCAATCCAGCAGACTTCAACAACACCCTGAATGCAGGGGTCAATTGTGAGGAGGTTGTTCACACATCTCTTCCAAGAGACCGACCAGACCCACCCGCCTGCCATGACATCCGCTGGGGCTCATTCCTTTGCTAAAACCACGGAGGTAGCTTTGGAACACAGACCAATTCTAACTCCAGCTACCCTCACCATCACCCCGGGGCCAAACCCTACTGTACACCAATTTCTGTCAGTGTCTCCGGCCTCCACAGAGTCCCTACTTCGCCACACAATGGAAGACTTCCCAGTCACCCCGGCGGGCCACCCCTCCAACATGCAGCCAGAAGCCCACTCCCCCAGCCCTCAGGCCCAGGACCCCCCATGAATATGGCAGACTTATTTCTGAAATTTTCCAACTTATTAGAAAGAGGCTTGGCAAACACTGCTGCGAAAATCACAGGAGACATAAAAGCAGACTTTCACAACTTTTTTTAACAGGTACTTTATTGACAAATCAGCATTACAGATCATATCACTTTGAAAGGTATTTCCGAGCACAATTCAGTATAACAGTAGATTGGTTATCATATCGAGGGGTGTCCATCCTACAGCAATCCCCAACATAGCATACACCAGCCCTGGCGCTACTTCACAAAATGCAACTCCCTACCGCACATTACCCAACCGCCAGCCAGCAAGTCCAAGTCCATAGCCCCCTCCCCCCCCCCCCCCCGTCGCAGAGGGGGGAAGGGGCAGTGTTGCCAACCTTCCAGATTGACATTTACTGGCACAACACCCAAAATTTACTGGCACAGCCAAGTTTTTACTGGCATTTTACAAAAGTTACTAAATTACAGTTTTCAGCGTAAATTTCAGTATTTAGGCTACAAGCAAGTACACTGTGCAATTGCCAATGTGATTTAAGGTAGATAGCAAGGTAAAAAAACATATTTCTGTTATTTTTAATATAATAAGGGCAGATTATTTAGTCCATCAGTTTTGTCACCTATGTCAAATTGTAGAGATTTCCTCTTAATTTCTGTTCCATAACCACAACAAAAAGTGAGGTGAAATCCCTGGTAGCCACTAGGATCACCAGAATTTATGTCCCCACTTCTAAAGACCTCCTGTCTCCATCACCTCCAGTTTTTATCCCTCCAGTCTTCATCCCTCCATCACACCACCCCCCCCCCCCCGTCTCCATCCCTCCATCACCTCTTGTCTCCATCACACAGTCCCTCCATCACTTCCTGTCACCATCCCTCCATCTCCATCACCTCCTGTTTCCATTACACCATCCTTCCATTACCTCCTGCCACTTATCCAGTGCACACTGCACTCATACAGCGCACACTGCACTCATACAGCGCACACTCACACTAAGAGAGAGAGACTCCTGCAGCCTGGCTCACGGCTGTCTGTCAGAGTGAGCAGAGACAGTGGGGTTGATTTACTAAAGCTGGAGAGTGCAAAAACTGGTGCAGCTGTGCATGCTAGCCAATCAGCTTCTAACCTCAGCTTGTTCAATCAAGCTTTGACAATAAAACCTTGAAGTTGGTTTCTGTTTGGAGCTGCACCAAATTTTGCACTTTCAAGCTTTAGTAAATAATCCCCAGTGTGTGTGTCAAGCAGTCACACACTCACTGTCCTGACTCTTTTTAGCTGGCTTGAAGAGGAAGCATACTGCACTCACCACTGTTATCAGGAGGGCTGCAGGGTCAGCCAGAGCAGGGAGGCAGGCAGGAATCAGGAGGGTCCATCCATCTGGAGCGTCTGCTCCGGTCGGGTGCTGGCTGGCGGTGGTCTGGCGGGAAAATGCAGTAACCTCATTTGAGAGCAGAGGCACTAGCTGGCAGCAGCAGGAGTGGTCATCCAACTCGTCTTAGGGTCAGGATGGGATGTTCTCACTCGCCGCTCAGGGATTTCCATGATTGCATATGCGCAGCTCTGACCGGAGCCGATGGACGCCATTTTTACTGGCACTTTTCGGCTGCTACGGACTTTTACGGACACCCGAAAAACTGCCCTGTTTTTACGGGCTGTCCGTAAATTTACGGACAGTTGGCAACACTGGGAAGGGGGGGGAGGGACCAGACACAGGCACCTATCCATTTGCATCCACCCAACTGGACCAGACCTTGTCAAATTTAGCTGGACACTGTCTGCTCTCGTATGTAAGTTTATATAAAGGCAGTACAGACTTAATTGCCTTCCTCCAATCCCCACATGTGGGCGGCTCCCCCGCCCTCCACCGCAAGAGTATCACCCGTCTGGCATAGTAGAGAGAGAAGGTTATACACAGTTTCACGTACCTGTTGCCCTCTATGTCTTCCAAGTGACTGAGCAGGGTTACCAGTGGGTCCATGGGGATCCGGGTCCCACACAAGTCCGTCAATGTATTAACTACCTCTTCCCAATAAATCTGTAGTCTAGGGCAGGACCATACCATGTGTATAAAAGTTCCGTTCTCCTCCCCACACCGGAGATATCTGGAGTCTCTGAGGGGGTATATCCGCGCTAGTCGGTGGGGTGTATAGTAGGCTCTGTGAAGAAATTTCAATTGAATGAATCTATCCTTCGCTGCAATCATGGATGGAATGTATGTGGAGACACATTCCTCCCACTCCTCCTCCCCCAAGGCAGGTATATACTCTCGCCATCTATCCATGGACCTCCAGTGGATTTCGTGTCATGTGCCACCGTTAAATAAAGATAAAGTGTGGAGAGCGGCTTTCCCATTATACTGGCTATCAAGAGACGTTCTATCGAGTCTAAATCAAGGACTATGGGGTTCGGAAACTGAGCCCTAAATGCGTGTTGCAACTGATGATATCGAAAGCTAAAGGATCTAGAGAGTAAATACTTAGACTTAAGTTCCTGGTAGGGCATAAGTTTGCCATCCCGGATCACATGCTTTAAAGTGGTGATCCCGCGCTTGGCCCACACCAAGGGGTCCGGGACCATCTGTAAATGAGGGAGCATCGGGTTGCCCCAAATCGGGGTGTATGGTGAGAAATTACAGGGTTTCCTAAGACGCGCCCTCGCCTCCTGCCACACTCTAACTGTTGTTCTCATAGGGGTGGCCATGGAGGGGTGAGCCTTCACCCCTCTAAATACCACGTTGCTCAGGGCCGCATAGGACCCGAGAGCAAGACTTTCACAACTTAGGCTCCAGAATGGAAGAAATCGAACAAAAATTGGATATAACGGTGGCCAGAACAAACTAAAACTCATCCCATATTCAAACACTGCAAGACCAACTGGATACAGCCCTGGCAAGAATAGACTATCTTGAAAACAGATCCAGACGATACAACTTCAGGGTGAGGGGCCTACGGAATCTATCATAGAAGTCATACCAGCGGTCCAGGACATGATTCTCTCTTTGATTCCCAACATGCCTAAACACAGGTACTGGACAGAGCCCATAGGGCCTTAGGCCCCCCAAGGAAAGACGGTTCACCAAGAGATATTATAGTAAAACCGCATTTTTACGCCGTCAAAGAAGAAATTATGAGGGCATCTCGGGCCAACCCCACTACCTCTTGCATGGGGCACCAAGTCCAGATTTTCATGGACTTATCTCCAACTACTATCCGAAAGAGGAGAACACTCAAACCGCTTCTTCAAGTGCTCCAGCAAAAAGAGCTGAAGTATTGGTGGGCCTTCCCTTTCGCTGTTAAATTTATGCATAAAGGAAAAACACTCTCTTTATCCACACTTCAGGAGGGGGAAAAACTCTTACTAAACCTGCAGTTAATCTCTCAAGAACCCCCGATGGACCTTACTGATGCGGCTGGCTCCCAGTCGAAAAGACCCCTCCCTGCTAGCCCAGTATCGCCACTCTGGACCAAGTCGAAGAGCAAGAAAGCTAAAGACAACAGACCTCCATAATCCCGCCCTTGGAATATTTGGGATCACCTCCTATTCTCTTTTCCTCCTGTTGCCTGGTTCGTGTTGTTTTTTAAAAACTAGAAAAGCCCCTTCGCGATTTAACGTGAAGGCCCTGAACTTGGGGCTACTTTGGCCCTCTTCCTAAACCTCTCTTTCCCGTCCTTTCCTGGATTGGTTATTAATCAAGCATGTTGAACAGTTGTTTAGCTCTGTGAATAATTTAGAGCAGCGAGATGTTAAGAACTGGACCTCAACTCCCTAACTAATCTCCAAACTCAGAAAGTGAGCCCGTGTCCCTATGGATGGAATCTAGGGTGCCCATGCACTTTTAGAGTTGCAGAGCCACTAAGAAGATTGCTCTACTTCTAAACGTTCTGGTTGTAAATTTCTTTTTGCTAAATTTAGGCCTGGGGTTGCCACGGCCTGGGTGGGTCCCCATGTGCCTCCACTTACGGAACTCCTAGGGATAAGTTGTCTGCCTCGGATGGGTCAGACGATAAATCTTACGTTGTTATTGGTTTTTGTTATGCCCTCCCCTTGGAGGACTGGGTCTGTGGGTCAGAGGGGCACAATGTCCCCTCTAGCGCCACCCCCACTAGCATCCTTTAGGATTAATTGTCTATGCTATGTTTTTTTTTTCTACATCTCTTATCTTTTTTTCCCCCTTCCTGCGACTAAGCACCTGTCGTCATCTCCATTGCAGCTAAACTTGGATCAGCCGATTGGTCCATGGGTTTCCTGGATGCCCTAGCGGTGAGTGCTATCGTAAACACGAGCTTTGTCCCCCCACGGGTTTCATGGCTGAAATGCCCCCCGAGACACCTTAGAATAGCTACCCACAACGCCCAGGGACTGAACTCCCCTATAAAAAGGAGGAAAGTCCTTGACCACTACAAATCCCTTAAACTGGATGTAGTAATGATCCAGGAGACCCATTTCCCTCTACGGTACAGCCCCAAATTCCTTCACTCACATTTCCCCACTTTCTTTTTTGGAGTCGAAAAATAAAGGGGTGGCCATCCTGATTTCCAAAGCCTGCGGCTTCACCACATGCTTAGAAATTAAAGATCTGGAGGGGTGATACGTCCCGGTCAAAGGCACCATTGAAGGAAACATATATACCCTGGTCTCTTATTATGCCCCGAACAAAGGCCAACCTACTTTCTTTAAATCATTATTTGACGCTATCCAACCCCAATTGGAGGGCCGAATCATACTGGGGGAGACTCCAATGTTGCCTTTGACCAAGAACTTGACAAATCCAGACCCAGGTAACCAATTAACGCACCCTTCCAAGGCGAGCCTCAAAATCGCTAAATTGTTACATACACTAAATATAACAAATGCTTGAGGGGAATTCAATCCAACCAAGAGAGATTCCACACACTACTCCCCTCCCCACAACTCATATGCACGGATTGACCACCTGTTAGTACGCACAGACTCAATACCCCTAGTAACGCTCTCCCATATAGTCGACACAGCACTCTCTGATCACGCCATAGTAATTCTGCATATGCGTTCTGACCCACACTACGCCAGACAGACCCAGTGGAGGTTGAATGAACCCAGTCAAAGTCACGGAGATTAACTTCCTTCATAATAACACGGTAGGGATCTCTGCAGAAACACTCTGGGCAGCCCATAAAGCCTTCATCAGAGGTAAACTTATCCAGATGTCCTCCCTACTAAAAAAGGAGCGATCGGTGGACCTTGCCAGAGCCATAAATGTGGTCTTTTTGCAGATGACATTTTCTTGTTCATTACTTCACCCCACACCTCTCTTCCCAACTTGTGCCACACATTAGACTTATTTGCGGACTCCTCAGGGCTTAAAGTGAATTACTCCAAATCCCACGCAATGAACATTTCCCTCTCTCTCAAAATAGTTTCTTCCCTACAACAGTCATTCCCCTACCAATGGAGCCTGTCTTCCATTAAATACCTGGGCATTAACCTTACGGCTAAGATAGAAGATTTATACTCTAATAATTACCCCCCCATTCATCAAAAACTCGAGGACGACCTGAAATCCTGGTCAAATAGAGGACCCTCTTGGTTGGGTAGAATCAACGCAGTTAAAATGACCCTCTTGCCACGACTACTTTACCTATTTCGAGCCTTACCCATATCTATCAGAAGAGATCATCTCAGGACCTTCCAGAGCAAGATCCTTAAATTCGTCTGGGGGAATTCAGGATATAGGTTTCCCCAAAATGTATTATATCACCATAGGAAAAAGGGAGGGCTGGGGCTTGCACGCCTCCTGACATACTATCAAGCAGCAAGATTAGCGCAGCTCTCCCTGGTTTACACAAGGTTTGAAAAACCAGACTAGATCCAGATTGAGAGACAGGCAGTTCCAAACTACACAATAGACTACCTTCTCTGGACTCCCCTAAAAAAAGACCCCCGATTTCATCTCCCACACTATCTCACTCCTTTTCCCTCTGGGATGACTTGTGTAACCGCCCCCTAGCTTATCTCACCTCTGAATCCCCTGGCACACATTTTGGAGGAAAATTTTCAACATCATTGATGGGGTAACCAATAATCAGGTCCCCACGGATAGCTCTTCTTAATGCCCACATACGGAACTTGTCTAAAACCAACAGGAAATTAGTACATTTCAGACTGCTTGGGGCCAAGTTCACCATAGCAAAGTCTTGGAAAAAAACAAAGATACGCCTAGTAGCAGTTATACGAAAAATCTCCTGGATCATGTCCCAGGAGAAGCTGTCTAGCATCCTCTCGGACACAGCAAGGAGATTCAAGACTATCTGGGAACCCTGGGGAGCATACACGGGAATCCCGTTTATTCCGAGTCTGTCCCGACCATCGGTTCCGGATGTTCCGAACTGACTCTAGGTGCACTCTAGCTTTCCTTTCTCTCCTTTCTCTCCCCTCTTTTCTCTCCCTTCCCCTCTCTCCCTCCCCTGTCGGGTACTACACCTTTGTCCTGATTAGACCTATTTGTGTCACCATTTTTCCAATACTAGCAGGAACTAACATGTTTTTTTCAGGGCTCCAAATCCCTAGTTGCTTTATCATGTGTCTGCAAAAATATGAGATGGGTGGTTGCCCGGGTCTTCCTCAAGGGAGCGAAGCTCCCCCATCCTGGCACAGCTTGATCCCATTTGGGGGTGCTGGGATGTTGGGGGGTGGAGCCTACCTCCGTGACTCTCCCGGTTAGACTCCTGTCTCATTCTTCCCTAACCTGAGTACTATCATGCAGCTGAGAAGCGAGCCTGAGATCCCTGCTGTTTTCACATTTAATTTGTTCTGTACAAGTTGTTGCCTCTTGTGGGCTTGTACCTTATGGTAGTGTACCCTGCTTTGTCATGTCTAAAAACTCAAATAAAAATTTTTGAAAGTAAAATGAGCACTTTTGATGTTTCATGTTCGTGTCCCATAGCCTTTAATAGGGTTTGCATACATTTGTTACCTGTTCGCCGGGGTTGTTCGGCCCATCCCTAAACTTCAGTAACCTATTGGTTTTCACTATGAGATTAGCATGCAAAAAAAAAATGGACAACCATTCTTCTGATATTCTTATTGTGTGTACTAGGCTTAACCACTTCAGTTCCAGAAGGTTTACTCCCCTTCATGACCAAGCCATTTTTTGCAATACGGTACTGCCTTACCTTAACTGACAATTGCGCAGACATGCAATGCTGTACCCAAAAGAATACCATATTTATCGGCGTATAACATGCACTATTCCCCCTGAAAATATGGAGAAAATTGTAGGTGCATGTTATACGCCGAATAGTGCTGCCTCAGAGGGGAAGGAGGGGGCGATAGCTGCCAGATTAAACAGAGCCGGGATCTCCTATGTACTCAGCTCGCAGTCACACCAGTCCCACTTCCTGGATGGCTCCTAGCATGTCACATGTCCTGCCATTGGACCTGTGTTACTTCCATCATAGGAGCCTGGCCAGGAGACGAGACTGGGCGTGATTGCAAATCGAGTACACAGGAGATCCGGCTCTGTATAATGGTGAGGCTGCAGATGACCACTGAGCACCTGCAATGATGGGCAATGGTAAGGCTGCAGGTGGGCAATGGTGGGGCTGCAAATGGGCAATGATCAGGCTGAAATGATGGGCAATGGCAAGGCTGCAGACGGGCAATGGTGAGGTTGCAGATGGGCACTGATCAGGATTCAATAATGGGCAAAGATGAGGCTGTAGATGGGCAATGATCAGGCTGCATTAATGGGCACTGACCATTATTTTGCTTCAAAGTTTGTTATTTAAATTTAAGTTTTATCCTGAAATATCCCTCTTAAAATTAAGATGCATGTTATTTGCCTGTGCGTGTTATACGCCAATAAATATGGTATGTCCTTTTTTTACCACATATAGAGCTTTCTTTTGGTGGTCTTTGATTAACCCTGCGGTTTTTATTTTTTGTGCTATATATATATTATTTCTGCTATTAAACATTCCCAATAAAAAAAATGTAAAAAATCTAATTCTTCATCAATTTAGGCCAATATTTATTCTGCTACATATTTTTGGTAAAAAAAAAAATCCTAATATTGGTTTGAGCAAAAGTTACAGTGTCTACAAACTATGGGATATTTTTATTTATTTTATTTTTTATTTTTATTTTTTACTAGTAATGGCAGCCATAAGCGACTTATAGTGGGACTGCTAAATCGGACACCTAACTGACACTTCTGACACTTTTTGGGGACCAGTGACACTAATACAGTATCGATGCTACAAAATATGCAATGCTACTGTACTAATGACACTGGCAGAGAGGGGGTTAACATCAGGGATGATACCCCGACCCTGCAGAATCAAGGCTGGCTATTAAAGACTCCAGTCAGCCCCGCCAGGGAATAACCGGACTGTGTTAACGGTCACTATGTTATCAGGGGAGTGAGAGCATGGCATTTTGGGGTATGTCTACAGTTTCTGAATCCCTTTAAGGATCACAATGGTGCCCGGAGTGGGATGCGGACCCAGGGGTTTCCTCTGGGTGGGGGGGGTGGGGTGGTTCACCACCCCGTGCCAAACCAACATTGCTCTGACTCGAGTCCATCTGGGGCTTTACTAGTTTGCATTAATGCAGCTGGTTGTGGGCAGCGTGACACCCCATCCTCTCCATCTCTCATACTCTGGTCATTAAGGGAAACCCATAAATGGTTGATTTGCACCTTGCTTTGTGTTTATTAAGTGTGATTTAGGCTGGTTGGTGCACATAGGCTCATGTCATCGGTGCGGCCTTGATTAATGTCACCACAAGTGTCTTTGGCAATGTTATATCATGGTTAATATTACCACAAGTGTCTATGCTAATGTATTAGTAGTGGTGTTAGCTGTTCCATCTTATACAATATTGCTAGAATAGACTTGCTTAATATATACAAGTTATGAAAATGGTTGCATGCATATTTGTTAATCTCTCTTTCACTAAATGTGTCTAATTGAGTAGGGCCCATAACCCAGATGCAGGTCTGTCAGCTTGTCGTTCCAGTAGCATACTATATACCTAGGTAGTTTTCTGCCTTAGAGGGGATTTTCACCCACGAGCCAGAGGACATAGGGTTCTTAAGGATTCATAAGCTAGCCTGGGTGCCTCTGTCAGACTCTTTTCATTCTTCCTCCCAATGATCAGGATTTTTAACCCCAACAACCACAAGCCGGTCGGTCTTTCGACTGAACGTTTGGGTCGGAGGACCGACCGGTGCACTTCATTTAACGATAATGCCCCTGGAGACGCAATCCATTACCTTGGGCTTGCAACTCTTACAGGTTGACTCCGTCCAACCCTCACAGGGTGGTACCTACTCGCTCTCATCCCGCTTTGGGACCACATATATATATATATATCTATATATATATATATATATATATAATCGGGGTCCACCACTATTCTCTGGGATCCCCACCTAGGTGAGTGGATCTGATCCAGATAGGAGAGCAGGTCTCCCCAGTCACCAGAGTACTAATTGTTAATTTTTTTTTCTTCTTCTCTCTTCTCTTCCTCTCTCTTCTCACGGGTCTTGTAAGCCTCTCCCAGCCTCCCTATTCTGCCTGCCAGACAGGAGTTCGTCTCAATCCCGCCCAAACGGTACAGGCTCCGCAATCTATATATTAAAACTTAGCTTAAATCACATACGTAATGCTGCTCTCCGACAAAGACACCCACTTGACATTAAAACTATTCTCCATAAACGCCCGTGGACTGAACACACCAGAGAAGCGATCAAAGCTTCTCATGATAATCCACAAAACGAAAGCAGATGTGACGTTTATACAAGAAACGCATTTCAGGTCTGACAACATCCCTAAATTGCATAATGCTCACTACCCGACAGTTCACAACGCAACATTCTATGGCTCTAAATCGAGGGGGGTAGCAATCCTTGTCTCAAAAAGGTGCCCATTAGAAATAACAGATACGATAGCTGATAGAGAAGGCCGTTTCATCTTCAAAACAGGTACCATACACAACAAACCTATTACACTTGCAAATATCTATGCACCTAACAAGGCACAGGTATCCTTTTTTCGCAATACACTGCAGACGCTGATGGACTTTCAGAAAGGAATTCTGATCCTAGGAGGGGATTTTAACGTAGCCCTTTCACCCAAACAAGACAACTCCACAGGCTCCTCATTCATCACTTATCGGGCCCTTAAAGCAGTTAAAACCCACCTCTATAACCTGCTCCTTCACGACACTTGGCGCACCCTCCACCCAGATGCTAGAGATTACACGTTTTTTTCGGGACTTCACCATAGATACACAAGAATAGATTACTTCTTTATCTCTCAGCAGGACTTACAACATTTGACGGCGGCCACGATCGAACCAATGGTCTTGTCCAATCACAACCTGATAACTATGACACTCTCTCTCCCAATCAGGACCTCTAGCACATACATATGGAGACTAGATCCTTCACTTTTATCTGTCTCCGCTATAGCGCAACAGATCCATGAGCAAATCCAAAATTATTTCCAACTGAGTCCTCGCAAGAGATAAACCCGCTAACGCTATGGAATGCACACAAATGTGTAGTCAAGGGGGAGCTAATTTCCCTTGCCAGCAAAAGGCGCAAGGAAAGGCAGACATGTATCAACAACCTGTTAGCTAACATCCAATCCCTGGAGCGATCACACAAACAATCTCTAGAACCCCACACCCTTCACGAGTTGGTCCAGGCGCGCACGGAACTCCTGGAGGAACTTGGTAAGTCGGTTAAACGCAAATTTGCTTTATCTCAAAAAAGATTTTACGAGTTAGGAGCGAAACAGTGGTAACAAACAAAGATATTGCCGCCCATTTTGTACAGTTTTATGAACAATTGTACAATATCCCCCCCCCCACTAGATGCACAAAAGAGGAGGGGCATGATCAAGAGCTTCCTGAATCAATACGCCCCTAAGGCTCTGCAAGCTTCTGATTCAGAGGTTCTGGACCATCCCCTTTCAATGGAGGAAACCAAACTCAAACCGAATAAGAGTCCGGACGGTTTTACCAGTGGCTATTACAAAACCTTTTCTGATCTATATTCTCCCCAGATTTTTAGATGCGTATAATACACTGGACAAATCCCCCCCTAAACACGGCGACACCCTAGAAACCTATATAACTGTGCTGCCTAAACTAGGCAAGGATGCATCCATAGTCTCCAATTATAGGCCAATATCTTTATTAAATGTGGACGTCAAATTATATGCCAAAGTGTTGGCTAACAGAATACACCCCCTTCTGCCTGATTTGATGTCGTTGGACCAGGTCGGTTTTGTCCCCGGCCGAGAGGCTAGGGATAATACCCTGAAAGTGATAAACTTACATCATTGGCTCGCATCCAAAAATCACAAGGGCTTTTTTTCTTTCCCTCGATGCAGAGAAGGCGTTCGACAGAGTGGCCTGGGATTTCCCAGAAGAAACACTTAAAGTGTTGGGGTTCAGAAACAGAATATTAAATTTCATTCTTGCTCTACTACAACCCCACTGCAAAAGTAAGAATCAACGGTCACCTGTCGGACGCCTTCCCCTTGTCGAACGGAACGCGGCAGGGGTGCCCTCTATCCCGCTGATATTCATTTTGACAATCGAGCCGCTTTTGAACAAGATCAGACAGAATGGGGATATCGGGGGGGTTACAATAGCAGGACATACACATAAAATCGCCGCGTACGCGGATGACGTTCTCCTGTTTCTCACCGAACTACTGACTACGCTTCCTAATCTATTGAAAGATCTCAAAGCATTTAATGCCTTGTCTAATCTTCAAATAAATTTTAGTAAATCTAGCACACTCAACATCTCCCTGCCGCACCAAACGGTCGAGTTATGTCAACATAACTTCCCTTTTAAGTGGGAGACCAAAGCGCTAACCTACTTAGGGATCAAACTTCCCTCCAGCCTAAGTAACCTTTATGAGTACAACTTCCTACCCCTTCTACGCACACTGCAGCAAGACCTTCAAAAGTCGTACTCATTTGCTTTCTCCTGGTTTGGCAGGGCTGCTATTATTAGAATAAATGTCCTGCCTAGACTTTTATATTTGCTTCAAACAATCCCTATCAAACTACCACAAACCTTCTTTTCCACCTACCATCATATATGCGCGGACTTCATTTGGAAGTCCAAGACCGCCAGGTTAAGCTAAGACAAATTAATTGTCCCTAAACTTAAGGGGGGGATTGGACTACCGGATGCTCTAAAATACTATTGGGCATGCCACCTTACTAGGATTGTAGACCGGCACGGTCACTCGCAGTCCAAAGCTTGGGTCATGCTGAAGGGGACGTTTTCGGACATACCTTTGAGATTTCTCCTCTGGCTCAGGCCTAACAACTACCCAAGGCAAGTTCAGGATCATCCTCTGCTCAGACCCACACTATCCACTTTCCAAATGGCTAATAAGAGGTTACGGCTCTCCTCCTTCCCGGGCCCCCTTACTCCTCTCATTCATAACGCAGATTTTCCCCCGAGCACTTCGGAGTCACTGATTCTGGAGGTGGGGACTGACCTCTTGGGCAGAGGGGGAAACTTCTTTGACAAAGGATCTTTTGTTTCACTTGAGACACTAGCAGCCAAAACACCAACACGTAAACTCTCCTGGCTTGGGTATCTGCAAATTAGGCACTACCTCTTGACCACAAAACCACTGGTGGATTGGCACAGAGCGCTCACCACTTTTGAGGTTATCTGTAGCAGTTCGGTGCCTCAAAGACATCTGACCTCAGAAATTTACGCTTGCTTGTTCACGAATCTAGATCCTAAACAGAACAGCATGACCCGACAATGGGAAAGAGATCTGTCATTAGATTTGTCCACTCTTGAATGGGGGCATATATTCACCCACATACATAAGGGTTCCATAAACGCCACGGCCCAGGAAAACGGTTATAAAATATATTCCAAATGGTACCGAACACCTGACAGACTGCATAAATTTTACCCGTAAGTTTTCAAAAACTGTTGGCGTTGCGGGTAGGAGGAGGGCACGCTCCTTCACATTTGGTGGGTGTGCCAGAGGATCCAGCCTTTTTGGAAGGGAATCCATGACCTTATAACCGAAATGTATCATATGTGACTCCATAAGAGTGATTTAAAGGTAAACTCCTAGTAAAGATGATGCGGCGGGAGGATTGGAGAGGCAGGGTTCCCTTTTTCCCGCTGATGAGAAGATAGAGGTTGTACTATCCTATCACACCCTTCCCCCTCCAGCTCCCCTCTCCCCCTTTCATTCTTATATTTTTTTTCCTCTTTCTCCCTATCCTGCTCTCCCCCAGTCCCCCTCCCTAAATTTTTACAGATAGATTTATGGAACGCCACGAGTGTCGCCACCTTGAGCGACATACCCTAACATTTTATACCTTCAAGATACAAATTCCCCAGGGCTGGGATGCTTCAGGGAGTCTGGAACCGGGGGCTGGTTTGGGGCTTTGGGGCATTGGATGGGCGCACCCCCGCCGCTCCACAGATTGCTCCCAGTTGGGGTGGGAGGCAGTCTAGTGGCTGGCCTGTCCACTTGCCCATAGGCCCTGAGGTTCACTTGATTTCTAGTTCGCACATCCCTCCCTGCCGCGGATCGTGCCTTCATAGGAGCATAGTATAGGGTTAATGAAGATTTATTGCTAATGTTAATGTTATACTGTTCTTGTTTACATACATTAAGGGGCATCTCTTGGCACTCTGTACAACCTTCCCCAGGCTTTACAGTATGGGAGTTTTTCTGCACTGTTGTATTCTTACACCACTATGTAGAGGGATGGAATTTCCATTTCCATCCGCCAAATGTCTGTATTCATATATGTTATTCTCTGTATTCTTATGCGTTATTCCGTGCTGATTATTCCAATAAAAAGTTTGAAACAAAAAAAATCAGGGATGATCAAAGAGTTAAATGTGTTCCCTAGGTCTGATTGCTAACTCTGGGGGGGTGCTTTGACTGGGGGGAATGTAAATATCCGTGTTCCAGCTTAGCAGGAACACAAGATCAGCACATTCCCTTGTGACAGAATGGTGATCTGCCTTGTTTACCTAGGCAGAATGCCATTCGGCCTTTCTCACGAACAATCGGTGGGTCCCGGTGGACATCGCGTCTGCTGGACCTGCTGATTGGCTCCCGCTGTGTCCAATCACATCAGGGGTGGGTCGCCAGTGCCGCGTGCCCGCACCCCAGACCTGGAACTGTCAGATCATGTACCAGGTACGTGATCTGGTGCAGAACGGCCACCCTGCTGCAGTAAATATACAGTGGGCAGTTGCTTTGCGGTTAAGCCTGGTACACAGAACCCCAGTGGGTTGAATGAAAAAAACCTGACAGCTTTAACGATCCAACATTAGTACAGTGATCTCCGCAGCTGAGCTGCTGTATTCTGACAGGGGGACAACCCCTGCCAGAACCCTTTGATCAGCCGGTCGGCTGCTGTTTCTGTTGGACCGACTGACACACACGACCCCAATATCGGACGTTTTTAATTGAACCTTGCAAAGGAATGGGTTGGGACTTTGAATGAGACATGCATATGGAAGGCAAGAAATCACTGTAAATTCATATAAAATATGTTTATTGATCCATAGAAGTTCATGAAACATGATAACATACACAGAACATATGAAGGCATGAATGATATATACACATCATTGAAGCGCACACAATTACATAAAAGCCAGCAGCATCTCAAGTCTTAAAATTCATGTTATAAAGTGCATAGTAATATGTAGTACTATTGGTGAAAAGACTATGGATCACGTTTCGTGGTTTAGTTACCACTCATCAGGGGCAGAGGCGGGAATGATATCTGAAAAGTTTATAAGTAGACAATGGGTCAGAACATATTAGAAAATAGGGGGACAAAAAGTAATGAAAAGTCCACCCATACTTACAAACTGGCCATAGTTTGGAATGTGGCGACATGGTAGGTCCAGGATATCGGCTGGCATGGGAGCTGAGGCAGTGCAGCGAGTGGCACAGTGGTGTGGGAAATGAGTGAAAAACAT
Organism: Glandirana rugosa; assembly: GCA_018402905.1. Taxonomy (NCBI): domain Eukaryota; kingdom Metazoa; phylum Chordata; class Amphibia; order Anura; family Ranidae; genus Glandirana; species Glandirana rugosa. The sequence continues at coordinate 3,357 of BLSH010078864.1, read as the reverse complement.
GGTTGAAAAGAGAATCCCTACCAGACAGACCATAATGGGTGGTTCATGTCGAGAGTATCTGTAAATAAATAATACATTTGTATACAAAAAGACCAATCTATATAATGAAGATTTGAGTGGGGATAGAATGTGTTGATAATAATGTTGGAATCACGTGGAAGGTGGTCAGATAGGAGAAGTGCCATATCCAAGAGAAAATAACCCATAGTCAGAATTGAACTGTGCACCAAAGGAAGAGGGTGAGCAGGGACAAAGATAAGTTACAAAGTGTACAAAGTGCTGTTCAGTGCCCAGAGTATTGGACAGGATAGTCAATAGGTGGGGAGGGAAGGGGAGAACACGCGGAGTACATCACAGCTCCCAAAGCAGGGAAATCTAGCCTCAACCATACTGCCCAGTCAGCTAACAGCCCAATGAAAAGGGAGCCCTAAAAAAAGACATCATAAGATATGAATGATCTCAAAGATCTCAAAACACCTTGTCCCCATCTTGATGGGGACAAGAGCCTCTTCCCCACAAGCCTGGCCGGTGCTTGTGGGGGTCTGCGGGCGGGGGGCTTATCGGAATCTGGAAGCCCCCTTTAATAAGGGGGACCCCAGATCCCACCCCCCATGTGAATAGGTTTGGGGTACCCCTAACCATTCACCAAAAAAGGAGTGTAGTGTTAAAAAAAAACAAGAGGCAGTTTTTGACAAATCCTTTATTTTGTAAAATAGCTCTTTTCTTCTTTCTTCCTCCATCTTCTCCTGGCCCAGTCCTTCTGGTCTTCTGCTTCTTCTTTTCTTCTTCTGGCTTCCTCTCTTTGTTTTCAATCTTCATCTTCTTTCTTCTTTCACCGCCGCTCTCCCCGCTGCTGCACTCTGGCCCCTGCGCGTCTCCAAGAATGGGCGATCTTTACAATGACAGTTCTTTTATAAGAAGGGGCAGGGTCACCCGGTGGCATAAATGGGTGACCCACCCCCTCTGACATCGCATGACGTCAGAAGGGGGCAGGTTCACTCGGTTATGTCACTGGGTGACCCCACTCCTTATAAAAGTACTGTCATTGTGAAGACTGCCCATTCTAGAAGAAGCGCAGAGGCCGGACTGTATGCAGTGGGGAGAGCGGTGGTGGTGAAAGAAGAAAGAGGATGAAGATTGAAGATGAAGAGGGGTGGAGTCGGGATCTGGGGGCCCCCTTATTAGAGGGGGCTTCCAGATTCTGATAAGCCCCCTGCCTGCAGACCCCCACAACCACCAGGCCAGGGTTATGGGGATGAGGCCCTTCTCCCCATCAACATGGGACAATGTGCTCTGGGGGCGACCTCAAAGCATCCTCCCCATGTTGAGGGCATGTGGCCTGGTATGGTTCGGAGTGGGGCGCTCGCTCGTCCCCACCCCCTCCTGCCATGCCAGGGCTGCGTGCTCGGATAAGGGTCTATTTTGGATTTTGGGGGGACCCCACTTCATTTTTTTTTATTTGGTGCAGGGTACCCCTTAAATTCCTTACCAGACCTGAAGGGCCTGGTTTGGATTTTGGGGGGGACCCCACGTCATTTTTTTTCATTTTGGCACGAGGTTTCCCTTAAAATCTGTACCAGACTTGAAGGGCCTGGTTTGGATTTTGGAGGGAACCCCAAGTCATTTTTTTTTTTAATATTGGTGCGGGCCCTGCTGTTGTAAATTAGTTTACAAATTGTGACAAAAGCCCCCAGTCAAACAGGTGGCAAAAAATTGAGCCTTGGTGCTGGCGGTGCCAGAACACTGTAACCCCTTGCAGTTACTCTTGTTGGGCGCAGGAATGGGACCTGCTGTTGTAAATTAGTTTAACGACTTAAGGCCCAGAGCCCTTTTTTACACTTGTTGTTTACAAGTTAAAATCATTTTTTTTTGCTAGAAAATTACTTAGAAACCCCAAACATTATATATTTTTTTTCAAACACACTAGAGAATAAAATGGCGATTGCTGCAATACTAATTGACAAGCGGTATTTACGCAGCAGTCTTTCAAGCGCAATTTTTTTGGGAAAAATTAGCTTTTTTGTGTTAAAAAATAAGACAACAGTAAAGTTGGCCCAATTTGTTTGTTATTGTGAAAGAGGATGTTACGTCAAGTAAATAGAAATCTCCATAGGCGATACTTTAAAAAATGTTAACAGTTACCAGGTTAGAGGTGCAGAGGAGGTCTTTTGCTAGAATTACTGCTCACACTCTGGTGATCGTGGCGATACACCATTTTAATATGCGGACGTGACTTATGTATGTGTTTTCTTTGCTGCACAAGCTAGCGGTTACAGTGGCGCTTTAAATTTTTTTTTACATTTTTTATTTATTTTATAACGGCGCCGGTTTTAAAAAAAATTACAGTATTCAGAATCACCATTTTTGGCAATCTGAATACTGTGAAGTGTAAAGGAGAGATGGGGGGGGGGGCTCTTTTAGACCCCCCCATCCCTCCATAAAGAGTACCTGTCACCATATATTACTATCACAAGGGATGTTTACATTCCTTGTGATAGCAATAAGTGATCAGATTTTTTTTAAAGGAACAGTGTTAAAAGAAAACATTTAATAAAATAAATAAAAAAATTATAAAAAAAAAATTTAAAGCACCACCGTCCCCGCGAGCTTGTGCAGCAAAGAAAATGCATATGTAAGTCGCGTCTGCATATGAAAACGGTGTTCAAACCACACATGTGTGGTATTGCCGCGATCGCCAGAGTGTGAGCAATAATTCTAGCAAAAGACCTCCTCTGCACCTCTAACCTGGTAACTGTTAAAGATTTTTAAGTACCGGAGTTTGGCGCCATTCCGCGAGTGTGCGCAATTTTCAACCATAACATGTGGTATCTATTTACTCGGTGTAACATCCTCTTTCACAATATACAGTTAGGCTAACTTTACAGTTGCCTTATTTTTTAACTCAAAAAAGTGATTTTTTTTTCCAAAAAAAAAGTGCTTGAAATACCGCTGCGCAAATACCGTGTGACAAAAAGTAATGCAATGATCGCCATTTTATTCTCTAGGGTGTTTGAAAAAAATATATAATGTTTGGGAGTTCTAAGTAATTTTCTATAAAAAAAACTGAATTTAACTTGTAAACAACAAATGTAAAAAGGGGCTCTGGGGGTTAAGGGGTTAAAAACTGTATATATTTTAAGACACCACGTCAAGTGTACTATATACGTATGTACAGATATATAGTGCACACGCAATATGCTGTGTGTATATATATATATATATATATATATATATATATACACACACATACTAGGCTATATATATATATTAATACACCATGTCAAGTGTACTATATACCGTATGTACAGTGTACACTGATATATAGTATACTGTGCATATATATATATATATATATAT
>BLSH010078863.1:55827-71294 GCA_018402905.1 Glandirana rugosa | reverse complement strand
ATATAACTCCTAGGAGCTGGACGCTCACCACTACTGATTTTAAAGGCGTATTTTTGTCTAAGGACATGTGAGTGCAATATTTTATATTTGAATAAATCCTTGTGTCTATGCAAACTGCACTATGGATTGTTTCTTTGATTACATGCATTGCTGAGAGCGGAGCAGGAGGAGATAGCGGTTTGATGAAAGATACATTAACCCTTTGATGCGTGCGCTCAAAGACCCCTGTAATAAGGGTCCACCTAAGGGGGTAAGAGTCCGTGTGTGCGGTGACGGTGGCGGTCTCTTCACTTTCTATCACCAACTCTGGCTTCAGGAATGTGTATATATCAGGGCTGAAATTCCTTTTGATGCTAAAGAAACATCATTATGATCTATTATTGAATGGACTTTTCTTATCAGCGCTACACCATTTTTCTATATTGTTATTGCATTGCGTTCAACAGTGTTTGTGTTGGCTGCTGGTTATAATTATATCACATATATACTAATAAGTAGGGGTTTGGCGCAGCAATTTTCTCTTCTGAGTATGGGGATACCCCATGTGTGAGACTTTTTGGGAGCCTATCTGCTTTAAGGGCTGGGGAAAGATCTAGAGTTTAGTAGACCACAAATTTATAAAAAAAATAATATGCGACAATACCTATTTTTATCATAGGGGATATTTAAAATCCCTGTGATAAAAATAAAAATGATAAAATATATATATATATGAAAGGGACAGTGTAAAAATAAAATAAAAAAGCAAAATGAATAATTAAAAAAAAAATGCACCCCTGCGCCCCGTGCACGCGCGCAAAGATGGACGCAAGCGTCAGTCTCGTGTCATCTGTAAACAACGATTTCACTATGCATGTAAGGTATCAACACGAACATAAGATCGAGGGCAGTAATTTTAGCAGTAGACCTCCTCTGCAGATCTCAAGTGGTAACCTGTAAAGGCTTTTTAAGGCTTTTAAAAATGTATATAGTTTGTCGCCGCTTAGTCATTTGTTGCCGTGTGTCATTTTTAAAGCATGTCATGTTTGGTGTCTATGCACTTGGCATGAGATCATATATATTATTATTATTATTATTATTATTAATAATATATTTCACCAAAAATTTGGGCAAAATAGTGTGTTTTTGTGCATTAAAACTCAAAGAAAGTGTTTTTTTTTCCCCAAAAATTGCTGCGCAAATACTTTCTGAAAAAAAACTGTAACACCCACTATTTTAATCTGTAGGGCCTCTGCTTTAAAAAAATATATAATGTTTGGGGGTTCAAAGTAATTTTCTAGCAAAAAAAAGTATTTTTTCATGTAAACAAAAAGTGTCAGAAAAGACTTGGTGGATCAAGTGGTTAGAAGAGTGGGTGATGTTGGGCATAAAATGCCAGGACAGTTCAAAACCCCCCCAAATAACACCATTTTGGAAAGTAGACACCCCACGCTATTTTCTGAGAGGCATGTTGAGTCCATGGAATAACAGAAAATTTCCTATCAGATACTTACTGTAATTTTCCTTTCCTGATGGACTCCATGGCAGCCTACGTGGGGGTAACCCCGCCTCCTCTCCAATGCTATAGGACCCCTAATCCCATAAATGTGTGCTCTTGGCTAGAGACCGTTTTCCATAACTAGCCTACTCCTTAATTCATGGGTGGGGACTCCCTCTGCCATGGAGTCCATCAGGAAAGGAAAATTATGGTAAGTATCTGAGGAAATTTTCCGTTTTCCTGACAGACTTCATGGCAGCCTACGTGTGGGAAATAACTAGCCAGAACCAAACGGGAGGGTATGCTTTACACACAAGGAATTTTTATTTGCATCGTCAATTGACAAGACACTACGTCCAAAGTACACAGAGGACATGGAAGCTGGTTTGACACAGTAATGTGACATAAACGTATTGATGGAGGCCCATGAAGCCGCCCCGCAGATAACTTCTGGGGCCACATGACATGCGGCCGCCCAGGATGCCGCCAGTCCTCTGGTGGAATGAGCGGTCACCGCCTCTGGAGGAGCCATCCCCTTCGCCCAATACGCCTGCTGGATCACTTGGACGATCCAAGTCGCTATTGTCCTGAACTAGGCCCGTTCTCCTCTGTTCTTCCCAGAGTGCAGCAGAAAAAGATACTCCGAGCGCCTAAAGGAGGCCGTTACCCGGAGGTATTCCTTCAGCACCTCGCCCACATCTAGCGGTTCCTGATGCCCTGAACGTGGGAAGGACAATTTCCTGATTCTCGTGGAATACTGACGTCACCTTTGGGTTTGCTTTGAGCATGGGTATAAGCACTACACTGTCCGGAAAAAAAGACAAGAAGGGTTCTTTATGACTGAGGGAACCAATTTCCGAGACCCGCTTGGCAGATGTGACTGCCACCAGAAAGGCGGTCTTCGAGGACAGTTCCTTCACTAAGGTCGGTTCGGCTGCCGCCAAGATCGAGTCCAGAACTAGAGGTAAATCCCATTTGGGGAACCTTGGTCTCCTTTGAGGCCTTATCCTTGTTGCCCCTCTAAAGAACTGCCGGACCAGAGGGTGAGAGGCCCACGTGGACCCGGAGAAGGCTGACAGTGCCGAGACTTGAACCCTCAGTGAGCCGACCGCCAAGCCTAGTTCTAAACCCATTTGCAGGAATCCCAGAATTGTCTGAACATCCGGATCCATGGATGACTTCTGCGTGGCAGGCGCAAACTGCACAAACTTGGCCCAAATCCTTCCATACACCCTGTTCGTACTTGTTCTTCTTGAACTCATGAGGGTGGAGATGACGCCCGTCGAGCAGCCTAGGGCTTCCAACCTCACCCTCTCAAAAACCAGACCGTCAGCTTCAGGACCGCTGGGCAGGGGTGTAGGACTGTCTCCTGGGATAGCAGGTCCGGTCTGAGAGGGAGGGGCACCGGGCTCCAGGTGCTCAGTTGGGTCAGCAGAGGAAATCACGGCCTGTTCGGCCAGTATGGGGCCACCATCATCACCTCGACTGTCTCCGTCCTGAGCCTCTGTAGGAACCTCATGATGACCGGGCGCGGAGGGAAGGCATATGCCTTGCTGAACTTCCATTTGTCCGTCAGGGCGTCCGCCCCACAGGCCTGGCTGCAATAGTTCCGGGTGTAGTATCTCTTTATCTTGAAATTGCAGGGGGAGGCGAATAGGTCCACCTCCGGCTGTACCCCCAATGACAGGATCCACTCGAATGTCTCATTGTGGAGAGACCACTCGGTATTGTCTAGTCGAACTCTTGAGAGAAAATCCGCCTGAACAATCTGGACCCCGGGGACAAATACTGCCGAAATGTCCACTAGGTACCTCTGGGCCCATGCCAGGATTGGCTCGACCTCCTGAAGTAGGACGGGGCTCCGTGTCCCCCCCTGTCTCTTCACATAGGAGACTGCTGTCGTATTGTCCATTCTGAGAAGAACTGCTTTCCCCCTCAGAAGGTGACCGAAAGCTTGAAGAGCCTGAAAGGCCGCATGCAGCTCCAGTACATTTGAGCCCGGAATGCGGGCGCAGGGTTCCCACCTGCCTTGTGCCAGTACCTACTCGTAGTGAGCCCCCCATCCTGTCCCGCTGGCATCGGTGGTCACCACAGCCCATGAGACAGGGGAGATGGAGTGGCATGTAAGCAGGTTTCTCTGTTTCAGCCACAAGGGGAGGCTGGCTCTCATGGCAGATGTTATGTGGATGAGCTGGTTGTTGTTGCCGGAGTCCCATTGGCGGAGGAATCCTGCCTGGAAGGGGCGTAGCCTCCAAAGGGCCCACTTTACCATTGGCGTTGTGGCAACCATGGTGCCAATGATCTCAAGGCAGCAAGAGGCCCTCAGATATGGGGAAGCTAGGGCCCATGACACCCTTTCCCTGATGATGGGGATTTTTTCTGCCAGCAGAGAGATTGTACACTTCACCGTATCAAACTGGGCCCCTAAGTATATCAAGTGCTGAGTTGGCTCCAGAAGGCTTTTCTCCAGGTTCAGCAGCCAGCCGAACTCGGTCAGGATGGAGACGACCTGGTCTCTGTGGGCAAGTAGTTGCTCCCTCTCCTGAGAGAGCAGGAGTAGATCGTCCAGGTAATGATACAATCAAATCCCTCTTGTTCTGATCAGCGCTACTACGGCCAGGAGCACCTTGGAAAAGGTGCGAGGTGACGTTGAGAGACCGAAGGGGAGACAGGTAAACTGCAGATGTCTCGGCTCGACCGCGGACCAGGAGGAACTTGCCGAGCCCTTCTTCTACTGGCACGTGAAAATAGGCGTATTTCAAACCTATTGAAGCCAGCCAATCGCCCGGTTGCACGGCTTGCTGAATTGTGGACAGCGTTTCCATCTTGAACTTTTCGTATTTTATAAATTTGTTCAGATACGTTAAATCTATCACTGGACGCCAGGAGCCATTTCTCTTTTGTACGAGGAAAAGAGGTGAGTAGACCCCCCTGAACTCCTCAGGTAGGACAGCTCCCTGATCCACCAGAGAGTCCACATAATCCAGGAGGACTTTTCTTCTCCCTTCTGCCCACGGGAGCACTGCTGCGACAAACCTGTGCGGGGGAGTGGCGATGAAGGACCAAGAGTGACCTTTTGACACCGTCTCGATGGTCCGAGATCAAGGCCGTCCAGACATGATGGAAAAGGCGTAGGCGCGCCCCCACCCAACCCGCCTGGACAGGCCCAATCTCAAACCGACTTAGCGGCCTCCCGGGCCCCGGACGCCTGACCCTTGGCAGACTTCTGCACGGCCTGCCCTCTTCTCCAGTTCCTCCTAAAGTCTCTGCCTGGCTTGTACTAGCGGTCTTCCCTTGAACGCTCTGTACTCCTTCTCCTGCACTGTGGTCTCTTCTGACCAAATAGGCGCCTATCCTGGGGGATGAATCCAGATTTCCCCCCCGTGGCCCGAGCTATGGCACTGTCCAGCTTATTACCAAACAGGGAGGACCCCTCAAAGGGGATCTTACACCAGGCCTGCTTAGACGCTGGGTCAGCACACCAGGGGCATAACCACAACGCCCGCCTGGCCGTGACCGCGGACAGCATAGTCCGGGCCGAGAGGCGGATAAGATCAATGGAGGCCTCCCCCAGAAAGGCTGTTGCTAGCTTCAGCTCTTGGACTGCTGAGCTTCCGACCAATTCTTCGGAGAAGCCCCTGATCTCCGACTCCACATTCTCCGTCCAAAGTTCCATTGCTTTGGACAACGCCACGAGGGCCAAGGCAGGCTTGCAGGCAGAACCGGCCAATGCGTACACCCTCTTGAGGTCCTGGTCGATCTTCCTCTCAAGGCCATCCATGAAAGATACCGTATCCTCAAGCGGGAGAGTAACATGCTTAGCTATCCGCATCAGGGCTGCGTCTACCAAAGGGGTGTTCTCCAGATGCTTTACATTCTCAGACTTAAACGGATAAAGCTTTGCAGACTTACTAGACATGGACGACCTACTGTCCGTCTTCTCCCACTCTTCCAGAATAATATCCTTCAACTCTCCCAAGAGCGGGAAGCTGGGGCACTCCTTCCCCAGGTGCTTAAAGAATTTTCTCTGCTTCGCCGGCAGAGTGGAGGCATCCTCCCATTTAAGGGCCTCTTTAACTGCCTTGATCAGCGGGGATACCAGAGCAAAATCAAAGCCACCTGGAAAGTCATCCACTTCCATCTCGCTGTCCGAGGACCTGAGCGAGGAATCATAAGGCCGGAATGAGCCTGTATCCTCCGGGGCTTCGTCGGCCACTGAGCCTGAGATGGTGGTGGTTTGACTCCGTGTGTGCGATGCGCCCCATTCTTTTAGGGATTGCTGCACTACACGCTTCACCAGCGACCCCATCTGCTGGTTTTCCGTATTCCTTTCCCCGACCGTCCGGGCGTAACAAGGGTCGCACAGAGACTTGCCCTCTGGGACCCGTGCCCAACATCCCCAGCAGACTCTGTGATCATAGCGACTGTCGTGGCGGTGGGAGCGGTGCCTGGAGGAGGAATGGGAGCGTCTCCTCTGATGGTGATCCCCAGACGGAGAGCCATGTTTGGACCTGGAAGAAGAATGATGATGCTGATGCGGCTTGGCAGGGGCTTGGTGGGCCACATACTGAAGGCTGGACCTGGAAGGGCTGAAAGAAGAGAAACAAAAGAGCACGCACAGGGCTTAGTCAGAGTGCTTCGCCCCAAAGCTCCCAGTCCCACCCCACCCTCCCGCCCTCCCCCGCACATACCTTGTGCGAGGAGGCTGACCGCAGGAGGGCGGTGACTTGTCCATCCTATCCGGTAGGAACAGGCTCCAGGCTGGGGGAAGGAGAGCATGGCATAAGACACCAATCAGAAAACCTTTTCCTTTTTTTCATTCTCTCTCTCTCTTTTTTTTTTTTGATTCTGCCCCTTTAAGGGCGTTCAGCCCACAACACTCACCCCCCCTCAGCTGGGGCCTACCTTTTGGCTGCAATCCAGGGCATGGGGAAGCTGTCGCTACTGCCCACAGAGTCTTCCCAAAGACTCTGGGGCTTGACAGCTATTTGAATCCCCCGCCCCGTGACGTCACCCCTGCGCGCCTGTGCCTCGGGGCTAAGCTGCATTGCGCTTGTGCAGCCGCCAGGTCCCACGGCGCATAGCGCATGCACGAACCAGGCCTCGGTTTCTCCCCAGGCCAGCGCATGCGCACTCCCCCGCCGTGACCCGGAAGACACGGGAGATATGGCGCTATGGAACGCAGAAGCGCTCCAGGCGCCATAGGACCTAATGCCGGACTATCCGTCCCGGGGAAACACAGGCCATCACCGGAGGACACTGGGGACTAGGAACCCAGACAAACAAGAGCAAAAAACAAAGGGACGAAAAGTAACAAAGAAAAAATGCGGCTGCCATAGAGTCACCTGCGAACCAGTAGTTGGCCACCTGCCGAGCGTCCTTTCCCTGGGCATCCACAGGCTGTCCCCACCACTGGACTTCTTGAGCCTGAAGCCACTCACCCGCCCGTGGCTGGGTCCTGGGCTGCACCGCATCTGCAGGATGCCCGACTCCCTTGACTTGGACGCTGCTTGACACGTAAGTGTTCACTTCAAACACCAAGGAGGAGGACAAAAAGGGAACACGGTCTCTAGCCGAGAGCACACATTTATGGGATTAGGGGTCCTATAGCATTGGAGAGGAGAGGCGGGGTTAACCCACACATAGGCTGCCATGGAGTCTGTCAGGAAATTTGATTTTTTTGTCATTAGTGATGGAAAAATGACAAAAAAATACACAAAGTTGTCACTGAAATTATATATTGCTCACCCATGCCATGGGTATGTGTGGAAATACACCCCAAAATTCATTCTGCTGCTTCTCCTGAGTACGGGGATACCCCATGTGTGAAACTTTTAGTAAGTCTATCCGCGTACTGGACCCCGAAAACCAATCACCTCCTTCAGGATTTCTAAGGGCAAAAATGTATGCCTTCACCCCACACTACCTATCCAAGTATCCAGAGGCCATGAAATGCCCAGATAGCAAAAAAAAAAACCAAATGACCCCATTTTGGAAAGTTGACATCGCAAGCTATCTGCTGAAAGGCATGTTGAGTCCATGGAATATTTCATATTTTGCCACAAGTTTCCGGGAAATGACAATTTTTATTTACTTTTTTTTTTACACAAAGTTGTCAATGAAATGTTATATTGCTCACACATGCCATGGGTATGTGTGGAATTACACCCCAAAATTCATTCTGCTGCTTCTCCTGAGTATGGGGATACCCCATGTGTGAGACTTTTTGGGAGCCTATCCGCGTACAGGACCCCGAAACCCAATCACCGCCTTCAGGCTTTCTAAGGGCATAAAATGGTGATTTTACTCCTCAGTACCCATCACAGTTTTGGAGGCCCTGAAATGTCAAGGTAGCACAAACCCCCCCCCCAAATGACCCCATTTTGGAAAGTAGACACCCCAAGGTATTTGCTAAGAGGCATGGTGCATATTTTGCAGCTCTCATTTGTTTTGTAAAATGAAGAAATAAAAAGTTTTTTTTTTTTTTTTTTTACTTTTTTCAAATTTCAAAACTTTGTGACACAATGTGAGATCTGCAAAATACTCAAAATACTTCCCAGAAAATAGCTTGGAGTGTCTACTTTCCAAAATGGGGTCATTTGGGGGGGGGGGGGGGGGTTGTGATATCTGGGCATTCAATGGCCTCCAAAACTGTGATAGGGAGTGAGAAGTAAATCACCTTTTTAGGCACTTAGAAAGCCTGGAGGCGGTGATTGGTTTTTGGGGTTCTGTACGTGGCTAGACTGCCAGAAAGTCTCACATATGTGGTATCCCCATATTCAGAAGAAGCAGCACAATGTATTTTGGGGTGTAATTTCACATATACCCATGGCATGTTCAAGTAACTTATCATTTAGTGAGAACTTTGTGAAAAAAAAAAAAATCTGTCATTTCCCCGAAACTTGTGGCAAAATATAAAATATTCCATGGACTCAACATGCTTCTCAGCAAATAGCTTGGGGTGTCTACTTTCCAAAATGGGGTCATTGGGGGGAGGGGGGGGGTTGTGCTATCTGGGCATTCCATGGCCTCCGAAACTGTGATAGGGAGTGAGGAGTAAAATCACCTATTTGTGCACTTAGAAAGCTTGAAGGCGGTGATTGGTTTTGGGGTTCTGTACATAGCTAGACTGCCAGAAAGTCTCACATATGTGGTATCCCTGCATTCAGAAGAAGCAGCAGAATGTATTTTGGGGTGTAATTTCACATATACCCATGGCATGTTCAAGTATCTTATCATTTAGTGAGAACTTTGTGAAAATAAAAAATCTGTCATTTCCCCGAAACTTGTGGCAAAATATAAAATATTCAATGGCCTCAACATGTCTCTCAGCAAATAGCTTGGGGTGTCTACTTTCCAAAATGGGGTCATTTGGGGGGGGGGGGGGTTGTGCTATCTGGGCATTCCATGGACTCCAAAACTGCGATAGGTAGTGTGGGGTGAAGGCATACATTTTTGCCCTTAGAGATCCTGAAGGAGGTGATTGGTTTTGGGTCCCGCACGCCGATAGGCTCCCAATAAGTCTCACACATATGGTATCCCCGTACTCAGGAGAAGCAGAAGAATGTATTTTGGGGTGTAATTCCACATATACCCATGGCATATGTGAGCAATGTATCATTTCAGTAACAACTTTGTGTCATTTTTTTTTTCTTGGTCATTTTTCAATCACTTATGACAAAAAATAAAATATTCACTGTCCTCAACATTCCTCTCAGCAAATTCCTTGGGGTGTCTACTTTCCAAAATGGGGTAATTTAGGGGGGGGGGGGTTGTACTGCCCCTCCATTTTAGCACCTCAAGAAATGAGATAGGCAGTCATAAAATAAAAGCTGCGGAAATTCCAGAAAATGTACCATAGTTTGTAGAAGCTATAAGATTTGCGCAAAGCAATAAATATACGCTAATTGGCTTTTTTTTTACCCGAGACATGTGGCTGAATGCATTTTGGCAAAAATGTATGACTAAAATTTAGTTTATTGTATTTTTGTAATATAAAGTTCAAAATATCAATTTTTAAAAAAATTTCCGTTCCTTTTTTGTTTATATCGCACAAAATAAAAAGCGCAGTGGTGAACAAATACCACCAAAAGAAAGCTCTATTTGTGGGAAAAAAAGGACACAAATTTTGTTTGGGTACTGCATTGCATGACCGCGCAATTACCATCTGAAGTGGAACAGTGCCAAATTGAAAAAAGTGCTCCGGTCCTAAAGCTGGAAATCCTTCCGGGGCTGAAGTGGTTAAAGTCCCGCCCAAACCCTTGTCCTTTTTTATTGAACCGGTCAATGTCAATCGACATTTGGCCCGTGTGTACTAGGCATTAAGCTAAGAATTCATACACCTAGAGTGATTATGGCATTTTATGAGTAGTGTCTGTGTGTTCTGTATAAGTTAATTAACTGTATGAAATGACTTCATGTTGCTGCTGACTGCATGCAGATTAGTGTCAGTGTGTGTAAGCTAGCAGATATGCCAGACAGGGTTCTTTGCGTATATGGTTGCCTAACAGACCAGTCAACTGACAAACTGCAGGTGGTGGCAAGCTATCCCGAGTCAAGGGTCTGGTTTGTGTGGGAATGTGCAATCAATAAAAAAATGATAATGCCAGAATTCTAGCTTCAGGATAGCTGGGGGAAATCTCAGAGTAAAGTACACCATATTGTATCTGCCTGTGTCCAGCCAGCTAAATTTTTGGCAAGTCCCTCTAGTTGAAGCCAGCAGTTTTGTGTGCTGTGATAACTGTGTCACAGTGGGTATTACCTTCCTTAAGTAAACTCTTGCCCCATTTCTCCTCCACCAAATAAGTTGCTTGAATGGTTAGTAATGGCTCGTACACACGGGACGACGATCGTGCACACGACCGTGTTGAATCGTATGTTGACGGTCGTATGTAGCCCACTGACATGCACACGACGGTCGTACATACAACTTGCGGCCGGCCGAACGTGATGACGCGAACGAGCGTATAATGAGGAAGTAGCGTCACCTTTTGGGCTCCTTTCTAATTTCATGTTAGTTGAAAGTGGACTTGGCGCATGCGTGTTTAGCACAATACAACTTTGTTGAACACAGCTGCTCTACACACGACTCAACGGTCGTATGCGAGCTTGTTGACACGACCAAGTTTTCTAGTCTGCATATACAACTCCCACGAACGACCGTCGTACGTTCAACTGTTGAAAGTGCCGCCACAGATGAACGATTCTGCATGCAACGGTCGTGAGTACGACGTGTTGAACACGATCGTCGTCCCGTGTGTACGAGCCATAAGTCCCTGTCGGTGTGATTTCTTGTCATCTGGTGGCAGCAGTGAGATATGAGAGTGTGCAGTTTATAGTAGTCACTTGTCTCCAGACCAGGAAATTCAGGGGACTTGCCGTAGTTTGCCACCATGCTGATTGATTTAGAAGAACAAGCAACAGACTCATACAGTATCTCACAAAAGTGAGTACACCCCTCACATTTTTGTAAATGTTTTATTATATCTTCGTGTGACAACACTGAAGAAATTACATTTTGCTACAATGTAAAGTAGTGAGTATACAGCTTGTATAACAGTGTAAATTTGCTGTCCCCTTAAAATAACTCAACACATAGCCATTAATGTCTAAACCGCTGGCAACAAAAGTGAGTACACCCCTAAGTGAAAATGTCCAAATTGGGCCCAAAGTGCCAATATTATGTGTGGCCACCATTATTTTCCAGCACTGCCTTAACCTTCTTGGGCAGGGAGTTCACTAGAGCTTCACAGGTTACCACTGGAGTCCTTTTCCACTCCTCCATGATGACATCACAGAGCTGGAGGATGTTAGAGACCCTGTGCTCCTTCACCTTCCGTTTGAGGATGCCCAACAGATGCTCCATAGCACTTAGGTCTGGAGACATGCTTGGTCAGTTCATCACCATTACCCTCAGCTCTTTTAGCAAGACAGGGGTTGTCTTGGAGGTGTGTTTGGGGTCATTAACATGTTGGAATACTGCACCGTGGCCCAGTCTCCGAAGGGAGGGGATCATGCTCTGCTTCAGTATGTCACAGTACATGTTGGCATTCATGGTTCCCTCAATGAACTGTAGCTCCCCAGTGCCGGCAGCACTCATGCAGCCCCAGACCATGACACTACCACCACCATGCAAGACACGCTTGTCTTTGTACTTCTCACCTGGTTGTCGCCACACACGCTTGACACCATCTGAACCAAATAAGTTTATCTTGGTCTCATCAGACCGCAGGACATGGTTCCAGTAATCCATGTCATTAGTCTGCTTGTCTACAGTAAACTGTTTGCGGTCTTTCTAGTGCATCATCTTTAAAAGAGGCTTGCTTCTGGGACAACAGCTCTGCAGACCAATTTGATGCAGTGTGTGGAGTATGGTCTGAGCACTGACAGGCTGACCCCCCACCCCTTCAACTTCTGCAGCAATGCTGGCAGCACTCATACGTCTATTTCCCAAAGACAACCTCTGGATATGATGCTGAGCATGTGCACTTAACTTCTTTGGTCAACCATGGCAAGGCCTGTTCTGAGTGGAACCTGTCCTGTTAAACAGCTGTTGAATTATTTTGAGGAGACAGCAAATTTACACTGTTATACAAGCTGTACCCTCACTATTTTACATTGTAGCAAAGTGTAATTTCTTCATTGTTGTCAAATGAAAAGATATAATAAAATATTTACAAAAATGTGAGGGGTGTACTCACTTTTGTGAGATACTGTATATTGTCTGGCCTCACTCGCTATCCTCTGTACTTGGTAAATGACACTTTCATTCTCATCAGGTATGTATACTGATATACCTAGGATACAGATTTGAGACTTTGTTTACTGCTTGACCTGCCCAGGGATGTATAAGTGCAGCTACTGCCATGATATATCTTCTAAAATGTAATCATTCAATGCATCTAAGCATAGAGAAGAATGGCTGTACATGTCTTCCACTCAGTGCTTGGACCTGGGACAGCAGTCCTTCCACAAGCCAATACATCACCACAGGTCACTTTAGTTATGTAGGGGGCAGTGGATCGAACCACTGAGCACAGCAGGGAACCAGGCATTGGACATACCTCAAAGTGTGTTGAATGCTGAATATTCTGCATACAAATGTATCTCTACAATACAGTGCAGACTGGTAGCACTAACAGTGGGATAAGAATGTATGAACTCTCTTCTTTAATTTTTATTCTAACAAGTCCCTTTAATTATTTATTTAGGGGGTACAAACCTGGATTACATAGCGATCTTCTATCATAGCTTAGAGCTCTGATATACAATGTAAATGTTTTTACAAGTCATTCCATTAAATTCTATTATATGGTGATTTAACCAGATTTATGTAGGATCGTTTCGTTTTATGTCCCAGTTCTACTCTTTTCAGTATACAAGAGCATATAAAAAAGCAGATTTAAGAAATGCATAAATACACTTAAAATCTGGCAAGTGAGCTTAAGGTGTGTTCAGAGGCATCCAAGCAAGGTTTGTAATCGATTACTGAATCAATAACAATCAGGTTTTGTGGTTTATAGTTTACTCTTGAGCTTATTTCAACCCATTCAGCAGAAGACTGGTTTACAGCACTCCTGCTGCTCCAATAATTAAATGGCCTACTACACAGACCTGAATAATATTCTGACCTTTTTTTTGTAATTACTTTGCTATATGTGCCAGCATTTAATATGACCAAAGAAGGGCATTTAAGAATAAAACACAATGCCTACTAATCTATTTTCTGCTATACTACTCGATGTGTTAATAAAATTTTACTGCCGCACAATCCTACAAAAGCCACAGATGATTGTACTGAAATAGGCATGAAGGTGAAGGTGATACTTTATTTTAGAAATTAACTTACCTTATCCAATACTCTGAGGGATAAAGATGGCAGCAAAGAAATCTGTGATGTCTATATAGCCAACCACAGCACACCGATACAATCAGAATGGGCTGGATGGGCAGAAGCCCTGATGTATCTCACTGACTTTTACAATCATTTCTTTATTTAAAAGTGCCATTGGTTAATACTTAATTGGTTGAAAATAACGTTTGAGCTCTTTTTTGGATGCTATAAACCGCTTGCAATTTTATTAATAAAACATTACTAAGGATTCTAAACAGACTTCAGCTCTTTCAACAAATACATTGCAATAGGACCCCACTGAACATGGCCAATTGGGTAACATACCTAGGGCCAAAGTCAACCAACTGTTTGCAAACAAAAATAAAAACAATTTTACGCTGAACCCCAGCCTTGACATTTTTTCCTACATCTGAAGAAAGTCATCTTTGTTGTTGATAGTAAGTACTCTTATTTGCCTGCTCTTTTTCATATCTCAGTACATGTCTAAGAGGCTGCAGGCAGGTGCCTGAAGACTGCATAATTTCCATCTTCAACAACTTCATACATAATGAAGCCCTAGCATCCATCCTGTCCTTGAACCACCCCTTACAGCCATTTATTCATTTGAATGAAAATATAGTCCGTCCAGAAATACCCACTTCTTGTAGCTGTAAACTTTATCCTAGCAACCCACAGACTACTACACTTGCTCTTTCATTCCTGCTAGAAGAGATGATAGTATATTCCACATTGGCAACAACTGTTTTCACTTATTTTTTTCTACTGCATGCAATGTCATTAATATTGGGGTACATTTTGAGTAATTAAAGGCTATTTTTTGTATGCTTTGTTTACAAGCTTTTACGCTGACATCAGCACCAAGAAGAATATCTGTCTGTGAGCACTGAGAATAGCACTGAGTTTATCTGTTTTTGTGAAATAACTTTGATTTTGTCCATCCACTAAGTCCTGTATCTTGGCTGGAGCTCAGAGAGAAAAAAAAGATAAAGCTTGGCTACTGGGAGAGGCGTGGATTCCGGCGTCATGGACGGACGGACTAGCGGGAGCTCCGTGCTCTGTATGATGGATCCGGCATTATCCTGAGAGCAGCTCGCCTCCCTACCAGAACAGCTGGGTGTAAAGCCAGTACATCGCCTTGGTGCATAAGCGCACCGTATACCGATGAAGGTGAAGTTGGGATATATTGCCCCGGCGCACCGTGAGCCGCACACTAACGCCCCAGTCTTTGGCATCATGGAGGGGTGCGACTAGCGGGGGCCCTGTGCTCCACTCTGCACAATACGCTAGGTACTACGCTGAGAGCGGCTTGCCTTCCCATTTGATCCTATGGGTATAAGTCGGGACACGTTGCCCCGGTGCATTGGGAACTGTACACCACCACTCACAGCATGGGCAGTGGGAGTGGGGGGAGCAAGCGTGTTAAACAGATGCAGAAAACTACACCTCAGGCCGCACAGACAATGCAGGTTGCCCCAGAAAGCTAAAAAGAAAACCAATGTGGCTCACGGCCAAAGTTAAAAAAGTTATAAATGATAAGAAAAGAGCATTTAAAAAATATAAAAATGAGGGAACACTACCATCTTTTAAAACCCCGTTGGACGTAACAGACACGCCGGACTCCACATCAAAAGACGTAGACAAATTGTGCGAACGAGGGGGGTGAGGGTGACGGGTACGACACTCACCACCACATGTCAAGGGTTACGTGGCCCCGTTGCACAGGGCTGAATATGGGTATCCTAGTTTACCCTTCCGTTCGGCGAGAGTCGCATCATGGATCGCATAACACGTCTCACCTCGTGTCCCGGGGGCGATCAGCGTGGGGAGGTACTACGGTTTCTGACCCCGCAATCACACGCCGAGTGCCACGCGGCCCCGTTATATAGGGTTGAAGTGGAAGTAGCCATATGCCACGCGAATACGTGGTTCCGCTACATGACCGAAATGTGGGTCGACAAGACCATCCCTCCGCTCGACGAGAGTCCTATTACGGCCTAGGTAGTATGTCTCGTGCCTCGAGGGCGATCAGGCAGGCAGGTACTGCGGCCTTAGGTGCGGAGAGGGTCATCGGTTCGAAATAGAAAAAAAAGAGAGACTCGAGGTCGGTTCTATGTCCTGAATCACCTACCTGTTTTA
>BLSH010078863.1:10600-24087 GCA_018402905.1 Glandirana rugosa | reverse complement strand
CTCAAATCACATCATTACATCAAATCCAGCATGGAAGGAAGGGCCTAACATACTACACAAAGACCGGAAAAAAGCATAACACATATATGATGGCACTACAATGCGGCAAAAGTACAACAAGATACTAACATCAAAAACCTCCCGGGGCACAGTTTTGTTCCCGATTGGGGTGCCCAGGGAGAATTTAACGACCTGAGATCTTAGCAAAGTACTGACCGCCGGCCCTCAACATGTCGCTGACAGGACATAAGCCGCAAGTAACACACAACTGGGTATGCAACCGGTATAATTATGGTCAGCTAAATTAATGGTACCATTCCTTTCATGGTGTTTGCAAGTTTATATTAGCACATATCTGCTATGTTATGTTCTGTTTTTCAACGCATTTGATCTCAACTTAAGATGTAAAATTCAGATGTACACCGTTCAGCCGGGGTATGCCCCAAAGGCTGTGTTTTGTAATATCTACTCTATATACTTCAATAAAAAACATTTAAAAAAAAAAAAAAAACACAGGAGATAGCTGGACCCACTCTCCCCTTTAGAGTGGTAGGTTCATTTAATTTTTTGGGAGTAAATATTGACCTTCAATCTAAATAATTTATAGCAAGTAATGTTAACTGTGAAAAGGGCTTGTCCTTCCCTCATGGGCTTTTTCCTGGTGAGTATGAAAAGTTGAAAATATATTTTCTTTTTGAGCCTTGGCCAAGGAACCCAAGTTGTTTTGGTGTAATGTACATCCAGGAACAGTTAGAGCAGGAAGATGGCATTTGTATGGAGCTCCTTTAGGCTTCATTTACACAGGATGCTTTATCAACCTCCCCCGAACTATTTTTTTTGACAGATAGAAGCCAGCCTCTAAAATGTCCGTTTTGCCACGTTTAGATGCATTTTGCCACTTTTTTTTTTGGAATGGAAACGTCTGTAAACGAAACGGTTCTAGACGCGAGTTACAGCGTTTATCGGCGTTTACAAGCTGTTTGGCATTTCAAATGCCTCTGAACTGGCGTCTGAACCCATTTTTTTGTGTTCCAAAAAAATCCTTTAAACCCAACTGCCTGGAAACGACCTTAAATGACCCTGTGTAAATGTACTTATAAGATAACATAGAGGAAAGTTTAGGCGTAGCTGAAAAAAATGCCCAAATGCCTCAAAACGTCAGTTTACCAGCAGCAGTGTAAATGAGGCCTTAGAGATGTCTGCCATTCTAAATGGTGTTCTGTGGACATTGCATGGAGATGTCACTGCTTAACATTTTAAGGTACCTGTGACTGTTTGTGTAGGGTCAAGGGCCTAGAATTTTGCTTAGAGAAAATAGAAGAAGAAGACCACTTGATCTTGAATAACACATAGTGACTGCTCAAATAGGCTCAATCACTTATTGAGTGCTTCTAAAAGGCCAATTACTATCAGGAAGCTGCTATTAAAGGGTCACAATATCAACAATATCAACAGCTACTAGAAGACCTGAGATGTTTTGCTATGTGTGAGTATCCTGTGCCTCCAACCTTTTCCCCAGAGTTTATTGAGAGCATAAACCCTAGAAAATATACTACTATGAGGGTCATTATACACTTCTCAAGGAGAAGCTTTTAAACAATCATGGACGCAAATGCTTCCTGTCCAGCAGGATGGGAGACCAGATCTGTCTACATAGTCAAGCAACCAAAATTACAAATAAAACAAGCAAAAAGGCAGAGTAAAAGTGTACTGTTAAGTAAAAGCAGTGTCCTCCATGGGAAGATATTAAATTCTGCAGCAAGAAATCGATAGTCCATAGAGTGCATTTGATCCTGCTGCTTTACAAAAATGGTTGGTATCCATAGAATTAGAATAGTAACAAACATAGAAGAGCACATGGATGGAGTGCGCATGCGCCGACCTGAGGAGATGGACGTGTGAGTTCGGAGCTCTGTCCCGCTCCATTCTCTAAGCCCTTCAACAGCCCTCGTTAGGGCGGGTGTTGCCTCTGGACGGGAGCTCAGGACATCAGAGGACCCCGCCTGTGCCCCTCGGGAGCCCTCCACCTAGATTGTACAGCGCGGAGGGGTACCGCTGGTTGCCGCCTAGAGACTGGCGGTAGCGCCGCAGCCTACAGGGGACTGCCCGGGAGACCTGGATCGGGTTCCCTTGGACTCCTAACACATGGCGGGGTCTTTGCTAAGGCCCCCCCTCCCGAGCTCCATCGGATGCTGCCAGGCCCATTTTGAGGAGAGGGGATCGGGCCGAGGGGTGAGCTTGCATTTGCGGCCTACATAAGCCTGGGAGTCCTCCCTGTGCCCCGATTTTGCCACAGCCTCAGGGTACCCCCCTCTTCTGCAGCCTCGGGATATAGAGGGATTCTTCCCCCCCCGCCGATTGCCACACTGAGCTGGGAAACGACATTGCAACTCAGGATTCAGAGGTGACCAGGCATTGCAAGTCAGGTCGCAGGGGTGGCCAGATCCAAGCCCCCATACAATATTAAGAACTGAGCGGATCACCAGGCTGGTACTTAGTGAGCCTCATCTTGCAGGGGGTAAAGAATTTCTAAGGGCCCCCACCTTGTTGTTTCCTTTCTACTTAGATACCTGCCTGCTAGCATACGACCACTGGCCCCCGTATTTTCCACTACTGCGGATCGGGATGGAGTCTCCCCCCCCTCTTTTTTTTCTTCCACGTTGTGGGGGTTATACCCTCGGATATTGTACCATGTATGCAGCAGCTGTCAGAAGGGACCTGTCAAAGTATCTGGGATTTACTGACAAGCCCTCCAAAAACCCCCAGGTACCCCCTGGCACTCAACCTTATCAAAGGGACACTACGGAGGATATGGAGGCTGGGGCAGAGGGGGGGTTAGCAGATTCTCCCTAGCCCGGGGCCTCCTTTTCCAGAGCTCATCAACCCTCAGGTCCCATAGCCGGCCTCCACAATTTCCCTCCCTAAGAGGACTCTCAATGAGATGTTCGCTTCCCCGGGTGGGGACCGGGCTCCTGATTGAACACCCCGGGAGTCTTGGAATCTCCCTCTCCAACTTTGCATTCCGACTTAAGGTTTATGATGGAAACCATTCCAACTTAAGGTTTCCGACTTCCGACCATTCCGACTTAAGGTTTATGATGGAAATGCTCTCCAAAGGCCTTGCCCAGATGGCTTCTGAAATAACCTCAACCATCCAGACGGACCTTCAGAGCCTGGGATCCAGGATCAATGCCATAGAACATAAGACTGAACAAACGATAGCGAACCAAAATACAGCCCGCATCCAAGACCTACAAGATCAGCTAGATACAGCACTCTCTAAAATTGAAGACCTCGAAAATTCCAGAATCCATTACAGATGTTCAAAATACAGTCCACTCCTTCATCAAAGAATTGGTCCCCGGTATCCCGGATCACAGGCTGGAATTGGACAGGGCCCATCGAGCTTTCCAAGCTTTCTGACGGTCTACCCAGAGACATTGTGGTCAAGCCACATTTTTATGCTGTTAAGGAGGAATCATGAAAATCACTAGGAATACTCCCCAGCTGTTGTTTCTGGCCCACCAGATTCAAGTATTCACTGACATTTCTCCGGCCACCATCCAAAAAAGGAGGACCCTGAAGCCTCTGCTCGAGGCCCTGACACAAAAGTCTGTAAAATACTGGTGGTCTTTTCCATTTCGTCTTTCCTTCTCCTTCAAGGGCAAGAACTATGGCTTCAGTACTTTCCAGGAGGGAGAACATTTACTGGTCAAGATGGGACTGATCTCACTAGACCCAGCCTCTGCCCTTCAGGTGAAGAATGCAGGCTCTTCCAAACGGCCCTTGTCTCAGAGTCTGATTCCTCCAGTCTGTCGTAACCAGCAGTCAAAGAGGTCTAAGGACTCTCATCCCCCATGATGGGTCAACTTAGCTTTTGGGCTAATCTTCATTGACTGACTCTCTCGACTCATGTCGAATGTCCCCACCTCATATGTTGAGCTACTGCTCTTTCTTTTAACTATTTTTCTTCACAGGTTGGACTCGGGGGCCCATCCCCTTTTTTCCTCTTTTTCCGATCCTATTAGTTACAATGTTTACTATGGTTTTACCGTTGTTTCTTGTTAGGTTCTGCTTGGTTCCCGGGAGGGTTCTCTACATGGTGGGACATGGGGGGGTGGGCGCTGCTCCTCCCGGCTCGGTCCTTATGGCGGGCTGAGCCGGGGGGGTGCCGGGTCCTGTGAGGACGAGCCTGATTTTCAGGTGACCCCTCCCTGTCCTCATATATAGGTTTAGGCATAACCCTGTATTTTCCGTGTTAGGAAGGTTCTATATGCACTTTATTATGTTTTCCCTGATGCTTCTTAATTTGGAGGGTTGCTGTGGATCTCAGGGGGAGCTGGTGATCCAGGCCTTATCATGTTGGGCCGGAGGTGAGGGGGCATCCCACATTGGGGGCCCCCTCTTCCCCACGCCCCTGTCCCCGGTCCCTGGGGAGGGTTCGGGGTACATGTTATCTTAGCTTTTTGCTCTGTTTGGTTGGGGTCATTCCCCGATGTATAATTTGCATTGGGCGACGTTAGGGACGGGGCGGTTGACAGGCGCCTCCTTCTGCTTCTGGAAGCTGATTTATGGCTCACCTTGGAGCAGAAGTCGCTCTGCTGTTTGGGCAGAGGTTTTGGGTTTTCCTTGTGGGAGCTGGCGCTGGTCTTCCGGTTTCCGCTCCCCAGACACTGAGGGATGGGGCGGCCAAGGGTCGTCACCCCCCTCTTTCTGTCTTAACTGTATTTGTTTCCTGTTCAAGCTTTTTCTCTCTTTCTCCCTTTCTCTTTCTTTCCCTCTCTAGGTGCCAGGAGGATCTACTTTGATTGGGCGCAGGGAATCGTTGCTCCTTGCCACCATGGGAGGCTTTCCATTCCTCTTCGCTGTACCGGGATCGGGTGAGTGGTCCCTCAATGATGCATATTCCTCTTTTTCCAAAATGCCCTCCTCACCTTAACACTTAGCTGCGCTGAAACTGGCCTCCCATAATGTCCAGGGCTTAAACTCCCCTCTGAAGCGCTGGGAATATTTCCACTCTGCTCACTCTCAGCACCCGGAGGTTCTCCTCCTGCAGGAAACCCATTTCCCTGCCCAATATAACACCGAAATTCATACACGAGAAGTTCCCTCAGTTCTTTCTGGTGAACGCTACGGATAAGAGTGGTGGGGGTTTTCTTTGCTAAAGGGGTAGGATTCCAAGCTAGACGGGAAGTTAGGGATCCTAAGGGTAGGTTCATTCTCCTGACAGGAGAGCTTAGAGGCCAGACTTACACCTTTATTTTGTATTACGCCCCAAACCAGGGTCAGGTGCAGTTTTTCCAGTCCATGTTTGGATCCCCCTCTCCTCAGTTTGAAGATACAGTAATCCTGGGAGGGGACTCCAATATTGCCCTGGATAACATGTTAGACAAATCGGGTTCTGAACGAACTCGCCTTCATCAGCCTCCGAAGAGGAGCTTGAAGATTGCCAGGCTACTCTACTCACTAGGGATGGTAGATGTATGGAGGGAATGTAACTCCAAAACGAGGGATTACACTCACTTTTCTGCCCCCCCCATAGGACTCTGGCCAGGATTGACCATATCTTGATGGGGCACCTTCGATACCCCTGGATTCCACATCCTTCATTAGGGAATCTTCCCTGTCTGATCACTCCATGTTGGTCAAGACCCAGCTGGCTGTCGGGCCGAGATACCAATGGAGGCACTGTACCTTGCTAGGGGAGGATCTCAAGAAATATTTCAGATTAAATGGGGGAGAGGAAGTCTCTCGAATGACACTGTGGGCGGCTCATAAAACTGTAATCCGAGGTAAGATCATCCAATTATCAGCTAAACTCAAAAAGGAAAGACAGAGTGATATAGTTAAGAGTGAACAGGATTTCCATGACCTTGCTAGGGCCCATAAGAAAAACCCCACTCCTCATTTGCGCTCTTTTTACGTTCTCGAAAGTAAGGGTTCCCACAGGGGTCCTTACACAAAACCCACAGAAAATCATGGCCTCGTTTCACAAATTTTATACTGCTCTCTACAAGACGGAGACCCCTGTCCCTTCCTTAGCCCCTCCCCAATTCTTAACTAACATTACGCTCCCTACACTAGACAGGGATCATAGTCAGGCCCTAGAGGAGCCGTTCACGGAAGCCTAAATACTGGATGTGATCAAGCACCTCAAAAAGGGCTCTGCCCCAGGACCTGATGGATTTTCCACAGGTTACTACAAACAGTTTGGGCCTATCCTGGCCTCCCACTTAGCTAACTTTTTTCAATTCTCTACAAAAGGGCATGGTCGTTAATGGTGACTTGAACACAGCCAACATTTCAGTTATTCCTAAACCCGGTAGGGACCCCTCGGAAGTCAGTAACTATAGGCCCATATCCTTAATTAATAATGACTTAAAAATTCTAACTAAAATCTTGGCAAATAGACTGTCTTTTTTCATAGGGAAATATATCCATGGGGACCAGGTGGGTTTCATCCCCAGGAGGCAGGGACCTGACCAAATTTGCAGGGCAGTGGACCTCATCTCTCTCCTCAGATCGGGGTGGGATGGTGGGCCGCCTCAGGAGGGGTTTCTACTTTCTGTTGACCTTCAAAAGACCTTTGATACAGTTGAATGGCCTTACCTGTTTGAAGATCTGGAAGATTGGGGCTTTGGTCCCCGTTTCCTGCAGATTCTCAAAGCGCCATAACCCAGCGCCCGAATGAAACTGCAAAATTATTTCTCTGAGCAGCTCTCCATTTACAGGGGCACCAGACAGGGGTGCCCTCTCTCCCCTCTGATTTTTGCCATCGCTATGGAACCCCTGACGTTTGCAATTAGGGATCATCCTGGGGTCTGAAGGCTGAGATGTGGTCCACACACGCATAAATGTGCCCTTTTCGCTGACCACCTCCTATTATTCATTACTTCCCCCCTGGTCTTGGTCCCGAACATCCTTAATCTTCTCGAGTACTTCGGTAGGGCATCAGGTCTGAGAGCTAATTTATCTAAATCGGCGGCCCTAAATATCAATGTGCCTGAGAGGATTGTGAAACAACTTAAAGATCTCTAGCAAATCCCCTGCAGCCCAGACCAAATCCCTTACCTAGGTATCAAATTGGCACCCTCTATTGATCAGTTGTATAAAATTAATTATCCCCCTCTTTATAAGCAACTTCTGGTGGATCTTGTGAATTGGGGGAAAATGGGTATCACCTGGCTGGGGAGGCTTAACTCTGTCAAGATGACCCTCTTGACGAGGGTCCTCTACCTCTTTAGATCCCTTCCTATCCCCATAGTTAAATCCCAATTACTTAAGTTCCAATCTCAGATTAAAAGTTAATTTGGGGAGAAAAGGGCTTTAGGTGTCCGACGGAGGTCCTCATGAGACGTTGCAACCAAGGGGGTCTGGGACTCCCTAACTTGTGAAGGTATTACCAGGCAGCCCAACTGGCTCAATTCTCCATCATCTACGCTTCTTCTAATAAACCAGACTGGGTTGGGATTGAGAGACAGGCGATCCCTCTCAACACCATTGATTTTTTAGTCTGGACCCCTCCAAAGTCATGACCCTCGATCTTATCCCTTACGTTATCCTAATTTGATTGCTCTGTGTGATTCGCTCTTCAGGGCCTCTGGATTGATATCTGCCATTCACTCTCTGCAGCATATATACAATAACCCCCATTTTCCTCCGGGTCAGGACATTTGCGCATTCGTGTGGTGGACCAACAAAGGGCTCTATAGAATTGGCCATTTCCTCTCCATGTCAGGGCCCATCACCTTGGATTTTTGCATCAGTAAACTAGATATGACCCAGTCAGAAAGATTTCACTTTAATCAAATCCATAATTATATTGCCTCCCTATGGAAGGACAGTCTTTTTTTTTTTTTGTTCCATAAATTTTTATTGGAAAAAGAAAGTAGAATGATGTACATATATGAGAAGAGGACAGCATACAATTGTAACATTGTGAAAACTTGCAGTACACAGATAATGCATTAGTAGACTGTTACATAGAGTGATCCTTACTGCTCTGTTACAGATAACAATGTTTTATAAACAGATAGCTATAACACTAAATGTCCAATCTAGGGAAGAGACATCCAATTAGTGATTAAGCAATTTCTGGGGGGAGTGTGTGTGAATGTTAATTCTGGGGATTGAGGAATTCCTAAAATGGGCAGGATTTGTTCTCGTAAAGTATTTTATTAGGGATGGTGGGCTAACATGCGTGATTATAATTTTAGGATTCGCAATACTAAACGAAGTTTCTTGGTTGGTGTGTGTTAATATGGGTTGTAAGGTTAGGATTTTAATGAGACAAAGAGTTAGGGGAAAAAGTAGATTATAGAAAAGTGAATAGGATATGTTGGGAAAGTGGGGGAGAAGAAAAGAGATGCCAGCCCTGTCCCCACAGGGGACCGGGGAGCTCCATCTTGAGGTTGAGTAGATTTAGATGTATGATTCTGCAAGCAGTATTAACCTGTGTCTATCTTGTACTGATGCCATCTCTACCACGTTGCTGAGAATTTGGAGTGCCTTTCGTGTGCAATGCTGATGAGTTCCTCAATCTTTGCCATGTCATTTATCCTGTGGAACCACTCTTCTTTTGTTGGGATAAGAGGGGAGAGCCACTTGGGCGGGATACATTGTTTGGCCGCACTAATCATGAACATAGTTAGGGATTGAGATAGCGGTGTTTTGGTAGGTTAGTGTGGTGGAGTAAGTATAATGCTGGGGAGAAAGCAATGCCTTCTTTTGTGACTGCCGAGATCTCTCTGTGTACCATTTGCCAAAAAGCGTTAATGCATTAACAGGACCACCATATGTGGAAGAAAGATCTATCTTCCTCCCCGCAATGCCAACATCTGTTGGGGGTGGCCGGAGAAAATTTATGAATAATTTCAGGTGTTCTATACCATCTGGATAGAATTTTAAAGCTGCACTCTTGTGTGGCTACATTTAGTGAACCTTTGTGGGTGTAATGACATATATTTTCCCATTCTTCTTCTGTAATTTGCATGTTGAGGGAGATTAAATGTCTTTGGGGTGCTTTTTTAGAGCATAGGGCTTCTAGGCATGAAAGGTTCTTGGTCCAGAATGTTATGTAATTGGGTCTATTTAGGTAGCTTCTTATTTGTCTATATTGCCATTCGGAGATTGAATTAGGGGCGAGTATGTTGTTTAACCACTTGCCGACGTTACACGGCCGCAAGTGGCACTCATTGTTCTGGGAGGACGTGTTATAACGTCCACCCAGAATCGCGCTCCCGCGCGCCCACCTGGAAGCATCCGTGACCGCCGGGTCCGTGAGACCCGGCGCATCACGGATCACAGTAAATGGCCGCTTGGAGCGGCCGTTTACCACGTGATCGCTCCATCAAATGATGGAGCGTCACATGTAAACAAGCAGGCGGAAGTGCCGGCTTGTCTCTCCCCTCTCCGCACCGAGCGGTGCAATGTGACAGGAGAGGGGGGAGAGGGGGGAGAGAGTAGATGCAGCGGTGTTGTGGGCAGGATCTGAAGTGCCCACAGCACCGCTATGTGCCAGGCAGGGACCCCTCATCACCCATGCACCCTCAGCCATGCCCACCCATCCGTCACCCATACATCCATGCCCACCCATCCGTCACCCATACATCCATGCCCACCCATCTGTCACCCATACATCCATACCCACCCATCCGTGCCCACCCATGCATCTGTGCTCCCCCATCCGTCACCTATGCATCCGTGCTCACCCATCCGTGTCCACCCATCTGTCACCCATGCTCACCCATCCGTCACCCATACATCCGTGCTCACCCATCTGTCACCCATGCATCTGTGCTCACCCATCCGTCACCCATGCATCCGTGCTCACCCATCCGTGCCCACCCATCTGTCACCCATGCATCTGTGCTCACCCATCCGTCACCCATGCGTCCGTGCTCACTCATCCATCACCCATGCATCCGTGCTCACCCATCCGTACGCACCCATCCATCATCCATGCATCCATGATCACTCATCCGTCACCCATGCATCCGTGTTCGCCCATCCATCACCCATGCGTCCGTGCTCACCCATCCATGCTCACCCATCTGTCACCCATGCATCTGTGCTCACCCATCCGTCACCCATGCATCCGTGCTCACCCATCCGTGCTCACTCATCCGTCACCCATGCATCCGTGCTCACCCATCCGTGGTCACTCATCCGTCACCCATGCATCCGTGCTCACCCATCCGTCACCCATGCCCACCCATCCATGTTCACCCATCCGTCACCCATGCATCTGTGCTCACTCATCCGTCACCCATGCTCACCCATCCGTGCTCACTCATCTGTCACCCATGCATCCGTATATAAAAAGATGTGTCAGGAGGTGGCGCTGTCTTATGTGATATGTGATATAATTGGATGTGTTTCATACAATGTTCACAATAACTTATGTGATAATAAAATTCAAAGTGCTTGGAGTGCTTCAATACATACAAAGTGCATATATATTTAAATTTAACCCACAGTTTGTTATTTCACAAATGTCCGTAATTGTCCGTAAAATTAATATCTTTACTGTTCCCACTCAAGGAACATTTCCAACACTTATAAGTTACGACAAACTGTCTATAAAGCGTTCAAGTATTAAACATGAAATGGTATAAGGAAATTGTAGATCAAAATCATAATACGTGTATGTCCGTAAAAAGTCCGTAAGGATGAATATATACTAATCAGACCTTTATATATAAAAAACCAAACTAGCTATAAGTTGTTGCTTTGCAACTATGATAGATGACTTGCTGAAAGAACCGTTTACTCCCAACATGTTGTTGCCAAAAAAGGTGACTTTAGTGCATGTTGAATATCTCCTATGGCGGAACAGAGGTGACTTCACTGGTGCTTCCCGCTTGTGCCCTCACTTACCAGATTTTCCTTACCCCTACAGGGGTGATGCGCCTTTGGTAAATGGGGTCTTTACGGATGTTCTGCTGCTATCTCTCCCTTCCGTTGGCTCCTTCCCTAGGGGTCCTGGAACGCCGTCCCGCTCCCAATGGTCCCGGATACAGGTGTGGAGAAAGCACACAAATAGAAGCATCCACGATAGTGTAGTATTTTCAAACAAAAGTCCAATTTATTAAAAAAGTTGTAAAAACAAAGTTCAGAACACTTGCATCCACAGGACAGACAATTTGCAGAGTCATGCAGGCTCTACCTGTTTGAGGAAGGTTTGATCCCTTTTCCTGTATCTGACTCTGTGCTCCACAAGGAAACCGTTTGTCCGGCTGTGACGCAATCACGCTGTGTGGCCACGCCTTACGCGTTTCGTCACTCTGACGTCGTCTGAGGCTGTGGCCATGAATGTAAATTAGATGTCTTAAGTATTCACCCATATGCGCGGGAAATAGAATGGTGACCAATCGTCATTATGTGTACATGTGTGAAGGGGGAGTGATCGGGAGGTTTAACTGTATCATATGCGTCCCTGTGTTATGCAGAGAAACACAAGGAAGGATATCAAACCTTCCTCTATGCATTAGCACTATGCCACATACTTTTATCACTATTTGGCAGAGCCTATAACTCTTACGTTATGCGTATACTCTGGTATAATTGAGCAAGCCGTAACAGCCATGTTGTGATGTGGACGAGAAGGTCGAAGATAAAATGCCGTGTGTGGTGTAAATAGCCGTGGCGGCCATGTTGTGATGTGGATGAGAAGGTTAAAATATATGATATCTTTATTTAATACCTTAAAAAGTGCCGTTCATGATATAAATGTGGGTATATAAGTATCAGTACTTAAAATATATATACGTTAAAGATGTATAAAATGTGCAAAAAGGAGGTTTAAAAGTGTGACATGTACTACTTGTGTATATAAAATAAATTTAGAATGATCAATGAGGACAAGGGGGCACAGAATAAAACGAATGGGTGAAAAGAATACCAATAATCTGTTTTCAATAATCCAATAAGTGTTGGAAATGTTC
The DNA here is from genome assembly GCA_018402905.1 of Glandirana rugosa. NCBI lineage: Eukaryota > Metazoa > Chordata > Amphibia > Anura > Ranidae > Glandirana > Glandirana rugosa. The sequence continues at coordinate 12,142 of BLSH010078863.1, read as the reverse complement.
CTTGAGTGGGAACAGTAAAGATATTAATTTTACGGACAATTACGGACATTTGTGAAATAACAAACTGTGGGTTAAATTTAAATATATATGCAGCACTTTGAATTTTATTATCACATAAGTTATTGTGAACATTGTATGAAACACATCCAATTATATCACATATCACATAAGACAGCGCCACCTCCTGACACATCTTTTTATATTCATTACTTCCCTCTCTGGAGGAAAGGAACTGGAGGGCAGCAGTCTTAAAATATCTTCCTCACACACATTTTAATATCCGAGCGCAGGATTTTCCAAATACTTTGTTTACCCATGCATCCGTGCTCACCCATCCGTGCTTACTCATCTGTCACCCATGCATCCGTGCTCACCCATCCGTGCTCACTCATGCGTCACCCATGCATCCGTGCTCACCCATCCGTGCTCACTCATCCATCACCCATGCATCCGTGCTCACCCATCCAGCCATGCTCACCCATGCATCCGTGCTCACCAATCCAATCGTGCTCACCCATGCAGCCTCATCCATGCTCACCCATCCAGCCTCATCCGTGTTCACCCATGCATTCGTGTTCACCCATGCATCTGTGCTCTGCCATCCATCCGTGCTCACCCTTGCTTCCATACTCACCCATCCATCCGTGCTCACCCATCCATCCATCCATGCTCACTCAAGCATTCGTGCTCACCCATGCATCCATGCTCAGCTATGCATCCGTGCTCAGCCATCCATCTGTGCTCACCCATGCATGCATGCTCACCCATGCATCCGTGCTCCACCATCCATCTATGCTCACCCATCCATCCGTGCTCACCAATCCAGTCATGCTCATCCATGCTCACCAATCCAGCCGTGCTCACCCATCCAGCCTCATCCGTGTTCACCCATGCATCTATGCTCCACCATCCATCCATGCTCACCCATCCGTGCTCACCCATCCATCCATGCTCAGCCATCCATCTGTACTCACCCATGCATGCGTGCTCACCAATGCATCCGTGATCACCCATCCATCCGTGCTCAGTCATCCCCATCTATGGCTTATTCACCCCCATTTGTGCTCATTTATGCCTCATTCATGCTCATCCATACCACATCAGTTCTCATCCATGAGCAAGATCCCCGTATGTAAAGTTTAGATTAAACTGATGGATAATGTAATAACACTCCGTGACACCACCGTGACTACCCGTGACATCACCGTGACTACCCACGACATCACCGTACCTACACAGTACCTACTCTTGACTACACCATACCTACTCGTACTTACTCCGTATTTACTCGTGTTTACCCCCACTTATTCGGTATCTACCCCTACTGACTCGTGCCTACCTACCCACTAGTGCCTACGTAACCACTCGTGCGTACGTACCCACTCATGTCTACCTACCGACTCGTACCTACCTACCCACTCGTGCCTACCCACTCGTACCTACCTACCACCTCGTATCTACGTACCCACTTGTGCCTACTCCGACCTACCCACTCGTGCCGACCTAACCACTCGTACCTACTCGTACTGACCTAACCACTCG
>BLSH010078838.1:51776-62015 GCA_018402905.1 Glandirana rugosa | reverse complement strand
GATTGTAGAACAGTGATATGGCTTCTCCCGGCTAATTTATAGTTTTCACACACAGTTTGAAGATGATTGTAGAACAGTGATATGGCTTCTCCCGCTAATTTATAGTTTTCAATAAACAACACTGCTTTCATATTCAAGTATTTGCATGGTATCCCTTTTAGCCATGCCTCATTTAAAGTCCCACTAATCTTTTATTTGTATATCAACAATAAAACTATGTTTTGTCCTTTCATCGCCTCTTTCTCGATCCAACATAGGCAGAATAAAAAGATTATCAACAAAAGATGGGATGTGCTAAAGGCAGATCCAATCCTCGGGAATTCTTTACCAGATAAGCCAGAGGTTATTTTCAGGAAAACAGGTAATCTCAGGGATTGTCTAGTACCCAATATTATTGATCCTCCTAAACAAGTTAGTTTTTTCCATAACATGAAAGGTTTTTTTCTATGCAATCGATGCATTATGTGCACAATGAAACATCGACGCCATAGGAAAATAGAATTTTTTACGTCTACTGTAACAGGAAAGGAATACAGAATACATACTTTTATTTCTTGTGAAACCATGCATGTAGTATACCTGTTAGAATGTACATGCCGCAAACAGTATGCGAGTAGAACAAAAAGATTAAGAGATTGTTTGAAACAACATACAGTATATACAACATCAGAACAGGATACCATAAACACAGTTTATCTATGCACTTTCACACTGAGCATAATAGAGATCCTAGAGATCTGAAATTTGTAGGAAAGGGTGCAATAAAATTAGGGAGATATCCAGAATGGAAACTTTTTTAACTAAAATGTCACACGCCATAAGGACATACTATTGAATGGGATGTAAACTGCTTTATTGACACCAGTTAAATCTCAGACTAGTCTTCCTGTTGTTTTTCATATTTCTCTGAATTTTTTTGATTGTGTTGTATTTTATGTCATAAAAAGTAGACTCCTCAGAGGGTATATATTAGTTTTATAACATGGCTAATGAGGTCTACCTTAAGATATGTTCTATGGGTGCATTAGAAGACAATATATATATATATATATATATATATATATCAATTTTATTTTATTTTTATTATGATATATTCAGAGCTTTTAATAAATGTTGTTGGTACTGGTATATGTATTATATATGTGAATTTGTTTTTACTAGTGCAAACTTTTTTTATATATATATATATATATATATATATATATATATATATATATACATATGAATCAGCTGGATATAACTTCCATGATGGATATATACAGTCAGGTTCATAAATATTGGGACATCGCCACAATTCTAATCTTTTTGGCTCTATACACCACCACAATGGATTTGAAATGAAACAAACAAGGTGTGCTTTAACTGCAGACTTTGAGCTTTAATTTGAGGGTATTTACATCCAAATCAGGTGAACGGTGTAGGAATTATAACAGTTTGTATATGTGCCTCCCACTTTTTAAAGGACCAAAAGTAATGGGACAGATTAACAATCATAAATCAAACTTTCACTTTTTAATACTTGGTTGCAAATCCTTTGCAGTCAATTACAGCCTGAAGTCTGGAATTCATAGACATCACCAGACGCTGGGTTTCATCCCTGGTGATGCTCTGCCAGGCCTCAACTGCAACTGTCTTCAGTTCCTGCTTGTTCTTGGGGCATTTTTCCTTCAGCTTTGTCTTCAGCAAGTGAAATGCATGCTCAATCGGATTCAGGTCAGGTGATTGAATTTACACTGTTATACAAGCTGTACACTCACTACTTTACATTGTAGAAAAGTGTAATTTCTTCAGTCTTGTCACATGAAAAGAATAAAATATTTACAAAAATGTGAGGGGTGTACTCACTTTTGTGGGATACTGTGTATATATATATATATATATATATATATATATATATATATATATATATATATATAATAGCCAGATTAGTAAGTAAAAGCAGCACACTTTACATATTGTTACACACAGTTAACCCCTTGATGTTAACCCTTTCCCAGCCAGTGTCCTTAGTACAGTATACAGTATTATCACTGATCACTGTATTATGTCACTAGTGACATCAGTGTCAGTTCGTGACCCTGCCAGCCAGTGTCAGTTAGTACCAGAGTGCCCGCAGAGGGGCAGAGTGCCCCCTTACATCAGAACATGGCAGAGTGCCCCCTCACATCAGAATCCTGGCAGAGTGCCCCATTACATCACAGCATGGCAGAGTGCCCCTCTATATCAGAATCCTGACACAGTGCCCCCTTACATCAGAGTATGGCACAGTGCCCCTTACATCAGAGAATGGCACAGTGCCCTTTACATAAGAGAATGGTGCAGTGCCCACCGACATCAGTGGATGGCACAGTGCCTCCTGACACCAGAGCATGGCACAGTGCCCCCTGACATCAGAGCATGGCAGAGTGCCCCCTCACATCAGAATCCTGGCACAGTGCCCCCTGACATCAGAGCATGGCACAGTGCCCCTGACATCAGAGCATTGCACAGTGCCCCCTGACATCACAGCATGGCACAGTGCCCCTGACATCACAGCATGGCACATTGCCCCTGACATCACAGCATGGCACAGTGCCCCCTGACATCACAGCATGGCACAGTGCCCCCTGACATCACAGCATGGAACAGTAGTGCCCCCTTACATCACAACATGGCACAGTGCCCCCTGACATAACAGCATGGCACAGTAGTGTCCCCTTACATCAGAGCATGGCACAGTGACCCTTACAGAGCATGGCACAGTGACCCTTACAATACAACATGGTACAATGACCCTTACATCACAGCATGGCACAGTGACCCTTAAATCACAGCATGGCACAGTGACCCTTACAACAGAGCTTGGCACAGTGCCCCCTGACATCACAGCATGGCACAGTGCCCCCTGACATCAGAGTTAAGTCATCTCTAAGTACCTGCTGGACAAGAAATCAACTAGCGGCTCCTGGAAGGGGGGGGGAGGGACAGATGGAGGAGGGAGGGGAGGGAGATGGGGGACTGCTTACTCACCGGAGGCTGGAATCTGCAGCTTCACACAGGGGAATCAGTCTAACAGCCCCCACGGATCTGCCAGCTGCTTTTTCTTGTACCTAAGATCTCCTGCCCACACTCCATCCAGTTAAAAGTCAGCAGCTACAAAAAAGTGTAGCTCCTGACTTTTAACAATCAAACACTTACATGTCCCAGGCTCCAGCTATGCACTCTTCTCCCCCTACCCTCGGTGGTGCCAGCATCACAAGTGTGGGCGCCCGGCTTTGGCTTCAAAGCCAGGTGCACACTGCACATGCTTGAGTCGTGCTGCACTTTGTGAATGACCGGCGTATCTTCTGGGACCTGTGACGTTTCCCAGAAGATCGCCGAGAGGGAGTGGGGAAGGTGAACTTCCTTGCGGTTCCGCATCACCAGGAGAGGAAGTGCAGTTGGGACCCTGTGAAAACAGGGTCCCAGCTGCCCCCCCCCCCAAAAAAAAATGACATGCCAATTGTGGTATGTTGGGGGGGGGGTCACCTTCCCTTAAAGCGAAAGTTCCACTTTTGGGTGGAACTCCGCTTTAAAATATGTGATTCCAAATTAAAATTTCATCATACATTAATAGAACAAAAATATTAAAGTGCTACATGCTCAACTGTGTAAATTCCACAACTGTTTAAACTCCATGTAAACTCCACAAGGTAAAGTATACATTTCAAAGTCAAACAAAAAATTCAAAATGGTGAAAAAAATGTTTTACAAAAAAATGTATATATTACAAAAAACAAAGAAGTGTATATATATAAAAAAAATTGTACGTTTTTAGTTCATCAATCAAAGTTCATAAAAAGTGCAATCCGATATTGAATAAAGAATTGTGATGGCGTGTCGGGGGGGGGGTCACCTTCCCTTAAAGCGGTTTAAAATATGTGATTCCAAATTAAAATTTTATCATACATTAACCACTTCAGTCCCGGAAGGACTTACCCCCTTCCTGACCAGAGCACTTTTTGCGTTTCTGCACTGCATTGCTTGAACTGACAATTGCGCGCTCGTGCGACGTTGTACCCAAACAAAATTTGGGTCCTTTTTTTCCCCACAAATAGAGCTTTCTTTTGGTGGTATTTTATCCCCTCTGCGTCATTTCTGATCACCGCTATAAACAAAAAAAGAGTGACAATTTTGCAAAAAAAATGTTTTTCTTACTTTTTGCTAAAATACAAATCCAAAAAAAAAAAAATATAAAAAAACATTTTTTTTCATCGGTTTTGACCCATTTATATTCTTCCTCATATTTTTGGTAAAAAAAAAATCGCAATCTGCGTTTATTAATTGGTTTGCGCAAAAGTGGCCGCGTTTACAGATGATGAGAATTAATTTCTGGGGTTTTTATTTATTTACTAGTAATGGTGGCGATCTGCGATTTTTAGCGGTACTGCGATATTGGGGCGGACATGTCGGACCATTTTGACACTTTTTTGGGACCATTGACATTTATACAGCGATCAGAAATGTAAATGTCCACTAATTACTGTATAAATGTCATTGGCAGTGAAGGGGTTAACCTGCAGGGTGTAGTGAAGGGGTTAACTGTGTTCCCTGGGTGTGTTCTAACTGTGGGGGGGGATGGGCTACCTTGGGCATAAGAGATCTAACTGATCCCAATGACAGGGATCAGTAGATCTCCTATGCCCACACTAACAGAGCGGGGAACCTCTGTGTTTACATTGATGGTTTCCCGTTCTTTGGCTGTGGCCGCTCATCGCAGCTCGCCGGCGGACATCGGGTCCGCCCGAGCCGCGGGCACACTTCTCAGGAGTACAGCGCGTGCGCCCCCTAGCGGCCACCGTAAAAAAGCGGCGATTCGCGGTAAACATCCACACTGCTGCCGTAAATATACAGAGTGGAACCGGTTAATAGAACAAAAATATTAAAATGCTACGTGCTCAACTGTGTAAATTCCACAAGGTAAAGTATAAAGTCCAACAAAAAATTCAAAATAGTGAAAAAAAATGTTTTACAAAAAAATGTATATATTACAAAAAACAAAGAAGTGTGTATAAAAAAAAAAAAAAAAAAAATTGTATGTCTTTAGTTCATCAATCAAAATTCATAAAAAATGCAAATCCGATATTGAATAAAAAAACAACTGTGATGGCGTGTCAAAACTCCAAAAAGCTACTGGTGCATATATTTTGATGTTTTCTTGTGCTCCAAAAGTGGTTCCACGCGTGCTCCCCCTGATGTAACCCCACTCACCAGAAGCCTGTACCCCTGCAGGGGTGACCCGCATGTAAACACAAACTTCCCCGCGTCCTGGTCTCCAAATAGGGAATGTTCCTCAGCAAAGGATCAGTATTTTACCATAGCACATGTAGAAGGAAGATACCTCTTTGTTGCTATTCTGAACAAAACGCTTTCATTATGTCCGGATCCTGGCAGGGCAAGGTTTAGCTCATAAGCTATTTTGAAATTTTTGTTGGACTTTGAAACATACACTTTACCTTGTGGAGTTTGCACAATTGTGGAACTTGCACAGTTGAGCACGTAGCACTTTAATATTTTCGTTCTATTAATGTATGATGAAATTTTAATTTGGAATCACGTATTTTAAATGTCTAATACAATTGTTTACAATAGATAATAAGACACCCACTAATAGAATACACAGACAGCACCGCCTACCTCTGTCATTTTTTTATATTGTGGAATGCCTACAAACGCATTTCCCATATCGATGGGTGCCCCACTCAATTGACTATTTAGGTATTAAAATGACAGCGTCTTTTTCTTCATTGTTTTCTGGTAACTACTATCCACCCTCCTCCTTCGCTCCCTTATTCATTCATGGCAATACCCTTTTCTTGCCTGGATAGGGAGGATTGATGAAGGTTCTACCTAAAATACTCTATTGCTTCTGCAAGTTACCAGTGAGAGCGCTCCTTTCTTCCTATTCCTCCTACAAAACCAGATACTCTGTTTCATTTGGGCCCAGAGACTCCGCAGAGTCCCCAGACTGCAAGTTGGCTTGGGGGTTCCTAATCTTTCTAGATATTATGTGGCGGCTCAGATTTCCCCACTTTCTATGCTCCATGCAGTCTCGGATGTTCCCCTCTGGGTGCTTCTAGAACTGTCCAACCAATTTTACTGCAGGCCTTGCTTTGGCTCTCTCAAAAATGACATCCTTTCTCCCTAAACCCCTTTTGTTACATAGCTTGAGGCTATGGGATTTGGTTAGATACTCGGCCGATTTGATGTCCTCCTTTGCTTATGATGTCCACCTATGCATATGGTAAGACCCACTCACACATGTCAGCAAGCCCCGGGGTGCCCGACCTCAGTACAACTATTTATGCCTCCTTGAATGGCCACCCGTCACCAGCATCTCTTTCTTATATGTCCCAATGGGAGTGTGATCTCCAGGCTCCCATAGATCTGGAGGACTGGAAAACAGTTGCCAAAAGCTCTTTTAATACCAACATGCTCGAGGCTGTGTACGAGGTCCTCCTGAGGGGGTACTGGGCCCCTGCCTGGGCCACCCATGCCTATTCCAGGTGTAGCCACAGAAGCTTTGTGGCCAATGGGGGACATCCTGCTCATCTGGTGGTCCTGCCCAAGACTGGTGGGGTTCTGGTCTATGGTTTTTTGACATCTCCAGACCCTGTTCTACCCGAAGGTTCATGAAAGTGTCAAGCTAGCCCTACTGCACTGTCCTTACCCGGCTTATATGAAGCTGTCTGCCTTCCTCTTTACACAGCTAAGCGGATCATAGTCCAGGCCTGGAAGACCCCACGCATGCCTACCAGGGGGTGAAGAAAGCATGACTGCTTTGATGCTGAGCAAATGTCCAATATCCCGAAAGATTCCCACTCCAAATTTCTTAAGGTATGGGAACCATGGATCTCTTACCAGTGTCCCACGTGCCAACTGGCCTGTTCTGGCCTCATATGGCTGCTTCCTCCGAAGGTTCCTAGTCCAAAATATCACTTTCCCCGTTTTCCTTTTCTGGTCTCTCTCTTTCGGAGGGTCATAGTCCCTTGAGGTCGGCTTCCTCAAAGGGAGGGGGGCACTCCCAAGGCGATCATATTAAGGCATTTCTCTACCTCTGTCATCCTCCATGCGCTCCCACAACTCTCCTTTTCCCCCTCACTTCTGTTTGTTCAAAACGAGCAGTGCACATTAGTTGCAGTCATGTGCACGGCTCTATGTACACTGTAAAGCCAAATGCCCATCTCGGGAGTCTATGCTCTTGCTTACAGTGGGACAATGAAGAACTAACGTAGCCACCCCCCAACAGGAGGTTGGATCACAAAAAATAGAAAAATAATGGAGATTTGGAGGAATCTGAGAACAGTAAAAACTACTTTTTTGAGCTAAGAACGCATCATTGAATTGGATTTTTTTAAACCCAGAGTTTAGTGTCACTTCTTTAACATCTTAGAAAAAAGGAGCGTGATTGGCCGGCTGCAAAGGGAGAAGGAGGAGACCGGAACTTTTTTGCAACACTAAACCATATCTTTTTCTGAAATTAAATTCATATTATCCTTTAGTTAACCACTTGCCGACCGCCGATCGGCATCTGACGGCGGCAAAGTGGTTCGTTCCCGCAAAACGCCTTCATACGACGGCGGCTGCGGGATCGAGCTTAGTGAGCCGGCTACCCGCGATGGCCCCCCCGGAGTGAAGGAACGGAGGTCAGTGTATGTAAACACGGACCTCCGCTCTGTGTGAAGGGGGAAGGGCTGTGATCACAGCCTTCTTGTATACGAAGGCTGTGACCACTTCCCTTCCCCAGATAGTGCAGTCCCCCTACAGTTAGAACACGCCCAGGGAACATAGTTAACCCTTAGAGCCCCCCCTGCAGGTTAACCCCTTCACTGCCAATGACATTTACACAGTAATCAGTGCATTTTTATAGCACTGATCGCTGTATAAATGCCAATGGTCCCAAAAAAGTGTCAAAATAGTCCGACATGTCCGCTGAAATATCGCAGTACCGCTAAAAATCGCAGATCGCCGCCATTACTAGTAAAAAAAAACCAAAAAACCCAAAAATTAATTCTCATCATCCGTAAACGCGACCACTTTTGCGCAAACCAATCAATAAACGCCGATTGCGATTTTTTTTATCGCAAATATGAGGAAGAATATAAATCGGCCAAAAACGGTGAAAAAAAATGTTTTTTTATATACATTTTTTTTATTTGTATTTTAGCAAAAAGTAAGAAATTTGGGTTTTTTTGCAAAATTGTCGCTCTTCTTTTGTTTATAGCGGCGATCAGAAATGACGCAGAGGTGATCAAATACCACCAAAAGAAAGCTCTGTTTGTGGGAAAAAAAGGACGCAAATTTCGTTTGGGTACAACGTTGCACGGCCGCGCCATTTTCAGTTAAAGTGACACAGTGCCGAATCGCAAAAAGAGCTCCGGTCCTAAAGCTGGAAATCCTTCCGGGGCTGAAGTGGTTAATGGGCCTGCAATCTTTTTTTCATTAAATCATTTCTTACTGTGTTTTTGTGCCCCCTTGTAACATCTTTGATGAGCTCCCACATTTCTCCTTTTTCCACTCACTTCTGTGCATTTAATACAAGTAGTGCACTTTGTTGCAGTCATCTGTAATGCTCTATACATACTGCAAAGCCCACAGCTGATAGTCCACGGCCCACAAGAAACAGAGCTCTGCGCTCTTGCTTACAGTGGGACATGGAGAATAAATGTAGCCACCCTCCAATAACAAAACAGATAATTGTATTTAAAAATGGAGATTTAGAGGAGTCGGAGAGCAGTAAAGGGTACTTTCTGGGGGTCAAGAATACATACAAGAATAGAATATATTTTTTAAACCAGGGTTTAGAGTCACTTTAACATCTTGAAAAAAAGGAGAGGATTGGCCGGCTGTAGGGGAGGAGGAGGCCGGAAATTTTTTTAACAATATCCTTATTTTTCCAAATTAATTTGGTTATTTGAAATACTCTATACACTTTACAAAGCCCACAGTCCACAGCCCACAGCCCATCCCAGGAGTGAGAAACAGAACTCTATGCTCTTGCTAACAGTGGGACATGGAGATCTAATGCAGCCACCCTCCAACAGCAAGTCAGATAATAATTTTTAAAAAAAGGAGACTTGATGTCAGAGCAGTAAAAAAGGTACGTACTTTTTTGGGGTTAAAAATGCATACTTCAATATATTTTTTTTTAAACCAGAGTTTAGTGTCACTTTAACCACTTCACCTCCGGAAGAATTTCCCAGTTTAGGACCAGAGCACTTTTTGCGATTCGGCGCTGCGTCGCTTTAACAGACAATTGCTTGATCGTGCGACGTTGTACCCAAACAAAATTTGCGTCCTTTTTTTTTCCCACAAATAGAGATTTCTTTTGGTGGTATTTGATCCCCTCTGCGTTATTTCTGACCACCGCTATAAACAAAAGAAGAACGACCATTTTGCAAAAAAAACCCAAATTTCTTACTTTTTGCTAAAATTCAAATCCAAAAAAAAAAAATATAAAAAGACATTTTTTTCACCGGTTTTGGCCGATTTATATTCTTCCTCATATTTGTGATTAAAAAAATCACAATCGGCGTTTATTGATTGGTTTGCGCAAAAATGGCCGCGTTTACCGATGGTGAGAATTAATTTCTGGGGTTTTTAGTTTTTTTTTATATTTTACTAGTAATGGCGGCGATCTGCGTTTTTAGCGGTACTGCGATATTGCAGCGGACATGTCGGACATTTTTTGACACTTTTTTGGGACCAATGACATTTATTCAGCGACCAGAAATTTAAATGTCCACTGCTTACTGTATAAATGTCATGGACAGTGAAGGGGTTAACCTGGCGGGGAGAGCTAGAAGTTAACTGTGTTCCCTGGGTTTGTTCTTACTGTGGGGGTTTGGGCTACCATGGGCATGAGAGACCTAACTGATCCCAGTGACAGGGATCAGTAGATCTCCCATGCCTGCACTGTCAGAATGGGGAACCCCGTTCTTTGCCCGAGGCCTCTCATCGTGGCTTGCCGGCGGACATCGGGTCCGCCCAAGCCGCGGGCACACTCCTCAGGAGTGCGGCGGGCACGTGTGCGCCCCCTAGCGGCCATTCGCAGATCGCCGTGTTTTTACGGCGATTCGCGGCCAGCGTCCACACTGCCGCTGTAAATATGCGGTAGGCAGTGTGGAACTGGTTAACATCCTGCAAAAAAGGAGCATGATTGGCCGATTATAACAGGGGGAAGAGGCTGCTTTTTTTTTTTTTTTTTTTTTTTTTTTTTTA
>BLSH010078838.1:34849-51638 GCA_018402905.1 Glandirana rugosa | reverse complement strand
TTTTTTTTTTTTTTTTTTTTTTTTTTTTTTATACACTCGACAATTTCATTTTTTTACTTTCCTGCATGCAGGCTTCCTCTGTTATTGCACCTGCATTCACCCTGGGCAGTGTGTGGGCAGCTTATAGAGGTAGAAGAGGACACAGCATTTGCATAGGCACCACCACGTCAGAATTTGACATGCAGGCAGGAGCGGGTGCACAGATCTGAACGTACACCGGGGTTGATTTACTAAAACCAGAGAGTGCAAAATCTGGTGCAGCTGTGCATGGATGGTAGCCGATCAGCTTCTAACTTCAGCTTGTTCAAAACAAGCTTCGATAAAAATTCCTGGAAGCTGATTGGTTTCCATGCACAGCTGTACCAAATTTTGCACTCTGCAGTTTTAGCAAATCAACCCCACTGTGTGCACCTGGAATTCGGCTTTAGAGCCGGTTCACACTGGAGCGGCGCGACTAGCAGGGCAAAGCAAATCGCCCCGCTCGAGGCGACCTCAGCGTGGCTTGCAAGGAGACTTCTTTACATAGAAGTCAATGCAAGTCGCGCTGAGGTCGCCCCGAAAATAGTGCAGGAACCTTTTTCTAAGTCGGAGCGACCTGAGTCGCTCCTATTAGAACGGTTCCATTGCACTGCATGGGGACGACTTGTCAGGCGACTTGAGTCGCCTGACAAGTCGCCTCAGTGTGAACCGGCTCTTAAAGTAGTTCTATTGGTAGTAGGTTTTTGATTTTAATGCATTCTATGCATTGAAATCAAAACCCTTTTGTGTGCAGCAGCCCCCTCAACCCTCCCCCAATACTTACCTGAGCCCCATCTCAATCCAGTGGTCTTGAAAAAGAGCCTCAACTGTCCGGGAGTCTCACTCCTCATTGGCTGAGGCAGCAGCTGGTGCCATTGGCTCCCACTGCTGTCAAAGTCAGTGAGCCAATGAGGAGGGGGGCAGGGCCAAGCTGTGGCTCTGTGTCCGAATGGATGTATAGACCAGCAACTCGGCTAGAGTGCCCCATAGCAAACTGCTTTCTGTGGGCACACTTGGCAGGAGGAAGGGGACAGAAGCCGCAGTTAGGAAACAGAGAAGAGGAGGATCTAGGCTGCTCTGTGTAAAACCACTGCACAGAGCAGGTAAGTATGACATGTTTGTTATTTTTAAGCTAAAAAAAAAAACAAAGACTTTAATGTCACTTTAACCCCGGAAGGATTTTCCCCCTTAATGACCAGAGCACTTTTTGCAATTTGGCACTGCGCAGGTTTAACAGACAATTGTGCGGTCGTGCAATGTTGTACACAAACAAAATTGACGTCTTTTTTTGAGCTTTCTTTTGGTGGTATTTGATCACTTCTGCGGTTTATAAGCAAAGAGCGACAAATTTGAAAATAAAACATTTTTTTACTTTTTGCTGTAATAAATGTCCAAAAAAAATATATAAAAATACTAATTTATTCATCAGTTTAGGCTGATATATATCCTTCTACATAGCTGTGGTAAAAAAAACCCAAAAAAACGCAATAGGTGTATATTGATTGGTTTGCGCAAAAGTTGCCGCGTTTACAAACCATAAGAATTGATTTATGGCGTTTTTACTATTTATTTATTTTTTTACTGGTAATGCGGAGATCTGCAATTTTTATCGGGACTGCGACATTGCGGCGGAAAGATCGGACACTTTTGACACTTTTTTGGGACCATTGACATTTACACAGCGGTCAGAGCTATAAAAATACACTGATTACTGTATAAATGTCATTGGCAGGGAAGGTTTAACCTGTAGGGAGCGATCTAGGGGTTAAATGTGTTCCCTAGGTGTGTTCTAACTGTATGGGGGCTGGGCTGGCAGGGACATAACAGATCTCACTGATCCCAATTACAGGGATTACTAGATCAGTGTTATGTCCCCTGACAAAACGGGGAACCGCCGTGTTTAAATTGGCGGTTCCTCGTTCTGCCTCTCTAACAGGCGATCGCGTTTATAAATGGCGATCTGCGCAGCGCTGCCAACCTGTCACCATAAACGTACGCAACATGGTCGGCAAGTGGTTAAGGAACCCTTAACATTGGCACGTTTTGAACCTGCTGAGAAAGAAACAAAAGTACAGTGCTCACCTCATTGACAATGGAGACCAAACAGGGGAGAGATTTGTTCACTTTTTCTCGCTGTTTTCTTTGTAACCTTCATTGCTTGTGGATTGTGTCACCCTTCATGATCTGAAATGCAGTAAAATCATTCATTATTTGGACCACTTAATAAAATAAGTCATCTGTATAATAAATGAGCCCCTATTTCTGTGTGGAGGGATAAAAACTAAATAAACTCAATTAAAACCTGTTTCTTTTCATTTATTTATGATTGCATTTATTAACAGTCATTGTCTAGCAAGCTGGAGCCCAGTCTGCAACCCACTGGTACTGGTTGTGCACCCCTAGGACTCTGTCCTTATTGGAAATGGGAAAACATCAACTTTAAAGGAGCTGAAGCATGAATGAAATCCAGTGTCTCTGACCATCACTTGTAGCATGTCCACAGTCTCTGACCATCTCCCGTAGCATGTCCAAAGTCTCTGACCATCTCTCGTAGCATGTCCGCAGTCTCTGACCATCTCCTGTAGCATGCCCAAAGTCTCTGACCATCTCCCGAAGCATGTCCAAAGTCTCTGACCATCTCCCGAAGCATGTCCGCAGTCTCTGACCATCTCCTGTAGCATGAAAAGACAGTCAAATGCTCCAAGCACTCAGTGGTCAGAAGCACACCTCTGTAGAAGGTTGTGCACCCCCGAAATGTGTTAGCGTGCATATGTGAGGCTGCAGAAACACTTGTTCTACCTCATGTCATCCTTCTATGTACTTGCTGTATACTTATGCAACTTTGTAAGTATGCATTTTATTGTATTTTTTATCAATAAATTCAATTTTTACACGGATAATCCAATAGGGGTTTGCGCCTTCCCTTTCTTTGTTTTTGTATCTCATGTAGCATGGCCACAGTCTCTGACCATCTCTAGTAGCATTACATATAATTATTATGTGGGATCACCTTGGTTCGCAGTTGAAGCCCCCTAAACCTTAAAATGCGACCACCAATTGCGTGTCAAGTAACCAAAGTATCACCTGCACATCTCAAATACTCAATGGTAAGTGAATATATACTGCTACTTCCAGACAAACAAGAATGTTGAAAATCCGATCCCCTCAGCTGATGTGAGAACAATCTGAGCATTTGTACAATCTTTAGATCTTCCAAACACTATGCATTAGGGTTGCCACCTTTTCTTCAAGCCAAACCCGAACACTTTAGCCGCGCATGGCAAAATTTTATTCCTAAGGGGGGAATGCTGTGGACTCTGGTGTAAAGGGGAACTCTGATGTAAGGGGGTTTCTGCTCACTAAACCTCCCACTTACATCAGAGTTCCCAGCATCCCCCCTTAAATTGGGGTTTCCAAAGCCCCCCTTACATCAGAGTCCACAGGGCACCCCTTACATTTGAGTCCCCCTTATCTTGGTGTACTCACTCGCTTGGAGGCAGGAGAGGAGGAAGGAGGGAGACTTCAGACACAGATATTGGATGGTGAGTTCACTCACCCGAGGATGGAGGCTCAGACATCGACACCTTTCATCCATGATGTATCTGCCGGTTGCTGAGCTTCAAACTTCTAGCCCACGCACCCCTTTCCTGAGGCACAGAATACCAGGGATTGGAGTGTGGGTAGACAGATAGAGGGGTAGGGGCAGGAGGAGGAGGAGCAGATCAAGCCCTCTCTCCTCTCCTGTCCATGTATGGGGGTGGGGCCCATGTGTACACGAATACACTCTGAATATTCAAGTGGTCTGAAAACCCAGACTGTCAGCGTGAATCCTGGACAGGTGGCAACTCTACTATGCATGGTGAAGGCCTACCTAATTGTATATAAAAACGTAATCAATTTTTAGGTAGGCCAAAACACTAAGAAGCAGTTGGTATGAGGCTCCCGATATGTGCCTGCTGTACCATGTACTTGTATTAAAAAGTCTCCTGTTTTCTTTGTATTGCTTCCTTTGTGTGAAATCCCTGGTGCTCCTGCCAGTTCCTCTGATTTCCAATAAAAACTGACCAAAGGTAGGTAGGCCACGACACTTTTATTCCTATTACAAGGAATATAAACATCAATTGTAATAGAAATAAGGGTGACAGATCCTCTTTATGGAGAGATCTGTGGTCAAAAAGACCCCAAATATCTATTTTACCTTTAACCACTTCAGCCCCGATCAGCGGAATGTTGGCGATGCACACACTCCCCGGCAGAAGCGGGCCATATATTCTGGGACTGCCCTCAAATCCAGACGTTCTGGAAGGAAATAGTGGAATGCATGTCCTCCTTGCTATCCGTCCCCATCCCAATTACCATTAAAGTGTGTCTATTAGGCTTAGTGGAAGAGGTAGTACCGTCCAGAGCGCTGAAAACGCTCCTAAATATTGTGTTCTTCTATGCGAAAAAGGCCATTCTTTTGCATTGGAAGAAGTTAACGGCCCCCACTCTGGCATATTGGAAGGGGCTGGTGAACGCCATGATACCATACTATAAGGCCACGTACACCAGCAGGGGTTGCGCCAAAAAATTCAATAGAGTGTGGCAGGCATGGTTAGGAGATTCATCCACGACATGATACAATTTGATATGCTAAAGGTATACTAAAGGTATAAAGGAAGGATGAGACTATCCTGTTCGGTTGTAAGGAGGGAGAGAGAGTAGGCTCACACTGACCTACAATAGATATTCACCAGGTTGGGGGGAGGGGAAGCCGGATGGAAGCATTGGGGGGGGGGTTGGGTTTTGGTTTTTGTAACTTTTGAAACCTAATATAGGTTGGGAGGTAACCGGTTAGGTTCCTCGGTATGTTTTTCTTTTTATGTTATATGGGTCACCTGCGCGTGACAGTGGTGGTGTATGTTGTATGTTTACTGCAAATTTCAATAAACAGAATTTTTTAAAAAAAAAAAAAAAACACTTCAGCCCCGGAAGGATTTCCCCCCTATATGACCAGAGCACATTTTGCGATTCGGCACTGTGTCGCTTTAACTGACAATTGCGCGGTAGTGCGACGTTGTACCCAAGCGAAATTGACGTCCTTTTTTTAACAGAAATAGAGCTTTCTTTTGGTGGTATTTGATCACATGTGTGTTACTTACAATCACCGCTATAAATAAAAAAAGAGTGACAATTTTGAAAAAAAAAACAATATTTCTTGCTTTTTGCGAAAATAGATATCCAAAAAAATATATAAAAAAACAAATTTATTCATCAGTTTTGGCCGATATATATACTTCCTCATATATTTGGTAAAAAAAAAATTGCAATCAGCGTATATTGATTGAGTTGCGCAAAAGTTGCCGCTTTTACAAACCATGAGAATTAATTTATGGGGTTTTTTTTTATTTTTTACTAGTAATGGTGGTGATTTGCGATTCTTATCGGGACTGCGACATTGCAGCGGACATGTCGGACACTTTTGACACTTTTTTTGGGACCATTGACATTTATACAGATCAGATTAGATCTAAAAATAGCCACTGATTACTGTGTAAATGGCACTGGCAGTGAAGGGGTTAGCACTAGGGGGCGATCAAAGGGTTAAATGTGTTCCCTGCTTTGCGTTTTTTAACTGTGTGGGGGGCTGGGCTGAGTGGGGGAGGAGCGTGATCGTGGCTCCCATATACAGGAAGTGTATGATCACACTTCTCTCCCCTGTCAGAATGGGGATCAGTGTGTAAACACACAGTTTCCCGTTCTGTCACTGTGGGGGAGCGATCGTGAGTAGCCAGCAGACTTCGAGTCCGCCCTACCCACTCCCTGGCTCCCACATACAGTGACACAGGTGATGGCGATATGCAATATTGAGCCATGTTGCCGCCGTCAAATGATGACGGGCGGTCGGCAACTGGATAACCACTTCCACACAGCTCGTAGTATATTTACTGCGGCAGTGTACTCGTGTACCATGAATCGCCTTAAATAAACAGCGATTTGCGGAGTGGCCTCTAGGGGGCGCGAGCGTGCCACCGGCGGCGCATGCTCGTGCCCGCCGCACTCCGGAGGAGTGTGCCCGCAGCTCAGGCAGACCCGATGTCCGCTGGCGAGCCGCGATGAGCAGCCAGAGCCAAAGAATGTAAACACGGTGGTTCCCCATTCTGACAGTGGGGACATCAGAGATCTATTGATCCTTGTCACTGGGATCAGTTAGATCTCTTATGCCCATAGCAGCCCAGCCCCCATAGTTAGAATACGCCTAGGGAACACAGTTAACCCCTAGATCTTCCCCTGCAGTTTAACCCTTTCACTGCCAATGGCATTGACACAGTAATCAGTGCATTTTTATAGCACGGATCGCTGTATAAATGCCAATGGTCCCCAAAAAGTGTCAAAATGGTCCGACATGTCCGCCACAATATTGCAGTACCGCTAAAAATCGCAGATCGACGCCATTACTAGTAAAAAATAAAAATTGTTTTTTTTTATATTTTTTTTTTGGATTTGTATTTTAGCAAAAAGTAAGAAATATTGTTTTTTTTGCAAAATTGTCGCTCTTTTTTTGTTTATAGCGGTGATCAGAAAGGACGCAGAGGTGATCAAATACCACCAAAAGAAATCTCTATTTGTGTGAAAAAAAGGACGCAAATTTTGTTTTGGTACAACGACGCACGACTGTGCAATTGGCAGTTAAAGTAACGCAGTGCCGAATCCCAAAAAGTGCTCTGGTCCTAACGTAGGAAATCCTTCCGGGGCTGAAGTGGTTAAGGACCGAGCCTCTATTTGAGATTCGGTGTTTACAAGTTAAAATCATTTTTTTTTGCTATACAAATTACTTAAAACCCCTAAACATTCACTATTTTAGAGAATAAAATGGTGGTCGTTGCAATACTTTATGTCACACCGTATCTGCACAGCGATCTTAAAAGCACAATTTTTATGGAAAAAATTCACTTTTTTAAATTAAAAAATAAGACAACAGTAAATTTTGCTATATTTTTTCTATATTGTGACAGATAATCTTATGCCGAGTAAATTGGTACCCAACATGTCATGCTTCAAAATTGCACCCGCTTGTGGAATGGTGAAAAACTTTGGCACTTAAAAATTTCCATCGGCGACGTTTAAAAATTTCTACAGGTTATCAGTTTTGAGTTACAGAGGAGGTCTGGAGCTATAATCATTTCTCTCGCTCGAACAATCGCGGCGATACCTCACATGTGTGGTTTGAATGTCGTTTTCATATGCGGGCGGCACTTAAGTATGCGTTCGCTTCTGCGCGCGACCTCGGCGGGACACTTTACATTTGTTTCTTTTGAATGCCAAAAATACCGCGCTCATTCAGCAGCTACCAAACCCATAGAGATAGGGAATTCTCTCATATGTGTGTTAATCTCTCTGGTATAGAAAATAAATCCAGAGATGGTAATGCTGCATTAATAAATCATAGCGCTTTTTCCAAACTTTATTGTCCTTGACCGCAAAATATTTTTGCTGAATGTGACCATATAGAATGAAAGTCCTATGAGTGGAGTGGCTTCTTGGTGTTACTTGAAAAACAAAATCTCCCTCCACAGGAAAAAAGATCCCGTTCCCAAGTTGCTTTACATCCACTTGCTTCCCCACTTACCGGATTTCATTGACCACAAAGGGCCACACAAGCAATGAGGGTTTTTTTCTTCTTATTAGGCTTCACACGCATACATATGGAAGTACTGCTCAACTTCAAATAGCCTCTGCTAGGAACCCCAAAGGTACCCCACTTACCAGATCTTGAAGTGGTAAAAGTGACTGAGGATAAAGGAGTGTGTTGAAAAGTCCTCCAAAGCGCTTCCTATGGTGTGTGATATGGCTCCAAAAAAGCAGGATAGGAAGGGAAGGAAAAAAAAAACTTCCAATAGTGAAGCCAGTATTTATTTTAAAAATTAAAATTTAAATGTACAAAAGAAAAAACAAAGGCAAAAACAAAACTAAACAAAATGCAACCCCCTAGGCGGGTGATCGCATACAAAATTTAAAATCAATAGATGGATAAACAGGGGACGCCTGGCTGCCATCCACCTGTATAGCTCAGGCCGGAAGTGATGTGCAAGGGATTAGCACATCACTTCCGGCCTGAGCTATACAGGTGGATGGCAGCCAGGCGTCCCCTGTTTATCCATCTATTGATTTTAAATTTTGTATGCGATCACCCGCCTAGGGGGTTGCATTTTGTTTAGTTTTGTTTTTGCCTTTGTTTTTTCTTTTGTACATTTAAATTTTAATTTTTAAAATAAATACTGGCTTCACTATTGGAAGTTTTTTTTTTCCTTCCCTTCCTATCCTGCTTTTTTGGAGCCATATCACACACCATAGGAAGCGCTTTGGAGGACTTTTCAACACACTCCTTTATACTCAGTCACTTTTACCACTTCAAGATCTGGTAAGTGGGGTACCTTTGGGGTTCCTAGCAGAGGCTATTTGAAGTTGAGCAGTACTTCCATATGTATGCGTGTGAAGCCTAATAAGAAGAAAAAAACCCTCATTGCTTGTGTGGCCCTTTGTGGTCAATGAAATCCGGTAAGTGGGGAAGCAAGTGGATGTAAAGCAACTTGGGAACGGGATCTTTTTTCCTGTGGAGGGAGATTTCGTTTTTCAAGTAACACCAAGAAGCCACTCCACTCATAGGACTTTCATTCTATATGGTCACATTCAGCAAAAATATTTTGCGGTCAAGGACAATAAAGTTTGGAAAAAGCGCTATGATTTATTAATGCAGCATTACCATCTCTGGATTTATTTTCTATACCAGAGAGATTAAGGTTTGGTAGCTGCTGAATGAGCGCGGTATTTTTGGCATTCATAGTTTATCTAATGTAACTAATTCTAGGTTATATTATCATACCAGCTGCTCTTGATACTAATTGATTTGGTGTTGATCCCAAGGCGCGGGTAAATCTGCTTTAGATTAAGAGTAATTTGTTTCTTTTGCTTCTCATTTATTTTACTTTTTATTTTTATACTGTCCATTTAAAAAAAAATTGGGTCACTTCTATTCCTATTACAAGGAATGGAATGTAATAGAATAAAATCATGACTGGACACTAAAATGCAAATATAAATAAATAAATGTCATTAAAAAAGAAAATTCTTGATTAAGAGCATTCGGCGGAAGTGACGTTTGATGTCGCTTCTGCCCATCAATGCTATGGAGCCGAGCGGGGGCCATCTTCCCCTCAGTCGGCATCCAGGCATTGAGGAGAAAGGACCTGATCATCTCTGCCACTGCTGACGGCTCCGGTAAGCGGCGGGAGGGGGGTGTGCGCATCTCTCTTGCCGCCGATAAAAGTGATCTCACGTCACAGAGACCACTTTTATCAGAGAGCGGGCCGCCCGCTGTTTAAAATGATACCGGGGTTATGGTGGCTATCTGCTAAAATAACAACGGCATTCAACGGAAAAGTACCGCCGTATAATAACGGCGGGCAGTCTGTAAGTGGTTAAAAGCAAAAGATCAAAAAAAGTCTGATCTTTTGCTTTAAAAAAAAAAAAAGTTTACTTCCTCCCTGGACCGGAAGTGACTTCATGATGTTGCTCTGGTCCTCCAAGGCCATAGAGACGGAGGACAGGATGCTACTGCCTGGTACCATTGGCACTGCTCTGTAGTGTCCCCTCCAATATATAAAAGTTTGTCAGGAGCCTAAAGTAGGGGTTGAGGAGCTGGGCCAGCACAGAGAATAACATTTGACCCCAGGAGAGGAGAGGGCTATGACGTGCAAGGGGGGGCAGTGTTAAGGACTCTTCCTGGAGTAGTATGGGCAGCACAGTGGCTCAGTGGTTAGCACATCTGCCTTGCAGCACTGGGGTCTGTGATTCACATCCCTCCCCCCCCCCTCCACAGAATGGTTTGTTGGTTAATTGTCCTCAATATTCTACAGAGAGTGTACAAGATGGCCGCCTCCTCTCCAACCTGATGATCGTTCTGAGCCCCTGGAGAGAAGATCTATAGAGAGGTCCATTCACAAGAAGAGTCACATCTCCCAGCAAGTTCAATGTCACATCACAAGAGATAAGAAATTGGTTTATAGAAAGGAAAACACTGCAAATAAAACCTGTAATGTGTCTGAGCTTTTCCCTGCCATGTGATCAGGTGGTGACAGGGTCTCTTTACATTTTGTATACAGCGGGGGAAGGGTTAGAAGTTGTATGGGAGGTAATGCTGTCTGGGGCCCCATTGAAGAGATTTCCCCTCACTTCTGTCCCTGGAGTTTCCCCAATGTCAGAGCATGACCAGGGGGGTCACTAGCACAGGAAGTGAGGGGAAACCGCCCCAATAGGGACACAGCCAGAAATAAACACCTGACAGAGGATCTGGCTCCTCCACGCTCTATACATTACAATGAGGAGAGGTTGGAGTCAGAGATCAAACAATGGGAGCTCTGTGATTCCTATCAGTCTGTAGGATTCTTCCTCCTGTGTGTAGAAGAAGCCGGTGTGAGACCTGAACCTGGGCGAGGACCTGGGGACAACCTGTCCTCCATGGAGAACTAATAGTCCCAGCACACCCTGCCAGCCTGGCTGCTGCTTGTAATCCCCCATGGCCATACATCCTTCCTCAGTCCCGGCCAGGACAGTGTCCCCTCTCCCCATCCTCCATCACCTCACTGCCTCCCCTCACCTCCATCCCACACAGAGCACATCATTACTGTTCCTTACTACACACCAACTTCCTGTGTGCTCTGAAAACTTTTCTTCCCTCTTTGCTGAAAGGAAGCTGAAGACAGGAAATTCAGCATACCATGTGACTAGGCCCAAATAGTGCTGGTGTTACGTCAGATTAGGTGACCCGTCAAATTTGGTAACTGTTGCCAGAGTACCATGTGACCAGGGAGTGTGCTGTTGTTTTCCAGACCACCATTTTGAGTGCTGGCAGGAACAATAGTGTGTTATGTTTCCTTTCCCCCCTGCCATACTGATCACAACTTAGCGGTGAAAGTGTCTGCACACAATGCTTCCCATCTATGACTAGTTGGATCACAGGTCCCCAACCCAGAAGTCATGGCACCCCCAGAATTCTGCTCCCCAAATGTATTCTTGTTGGTGATCTCTCCTCGCTCTCTCTCCCACCCCCATTCATACCATCTGCAGTGTCCTCCATAAATCTGTATAGATCAAAGGCTTATCACTGGGATAGATAAAACATATATTAAATGTTGTTTGAATGAAGTTTGAACAATGGCAGCCTGTCCCTGCCCCCCGAATCCATGCGCCCAGCCCCTAATCTACATACAGGGTGCCGGACGTATGGATTTCAATGTTTTTTTTTTAAACAATAATTAGAGTCTAAGGCTCTAATTGGCTTCAAAAAAGGGTGGGCTCAGAGTACAGAGCACTGCGCCCTGAGCCCACCCAGTTGTGTTACAATATACAATTCGCTATGCCTTCCTGTTTCTCCTCCCGGCCAATTAGGAAGCGGGTCCAGAGACCCGATTGGCCAGGGAGTCTTCAGTGTAAACCAGGGCGCTGTGAGTGCTGTGGTAGTCCATTTATTTTTATTTTTTTTTGATTATTTAATTTAAACCACAAGATGCAGATCCAGGTTATTACATCAACAATGTAGTTCATTTATTTTTCTGGTTAGCATTTATCAGCTCTCTCATAAGAGGTACAAGCAAGCCTATACACTGACAGATCTGCAGGAGACCTGCATGGCACCAGGGATCTGCTGATTACAGACTCCTGCAACAAAAAATAATAAATGCACATTTTTTTACCAGCAAAAAAATGTGCATTTATTATTTTTTTGTGAAAAGGTGAACTTCTCCTTTAACCACTTGCCGACCGCCGATCGGCATCTGACGGCGGCATAGTGGCTCGTTCCCGCAAATCGCCGTCATACGACGGCGGCTGCGGGAACGTGTATAGTGAGCGCGCGCGCGCCGCCGGAGTCGCGCCCGCGCGCTCACTGTGTCCAGGGGGGGCCAGGGAGCGGGTGCGGCGGCTTCGATTGCCGCCGGCCACCCGCGATGCCCCCCCCGGAGCGAATGAGCGGAGGTCCGTGTATGTAAACACGGACCTCCACTCTGTGTGAGGGGGAAGGGCTGTGATCACAGCCTTCCTTTACGTGAAGGCTGTGATAACTTCCCTTCCCCAGATAGGCAGTCCCCAATACAGTTAGAACACGCCCAGGGAACATAGTTAACCCTTAGCGCGCCCCCTGCAGGTTAACCCCTTCACTGCCATTGACATTTACACAGTAATCAGTGCATTTTTATAGCACTGATCGCTGTATAAATGCCAATGGTCCCAAAAAAGTGTCAAAACGTTCCGACATGTCCGCTGAAATATCGCAGTACCGCTAAAAATCGCAGATCGCCGCCATTTTTAGTAAAAAATAAAAAAAAATTAAAAACCCCAAAAATGAATTATCATCCGTAAACGCGACCACTTTTGCGCAAACCAATCAATAAACGCCGATTGCGATTTTTTTTATCGCAAATATGAGGAAGAATATAAATCGGCCAAAAACTGTGAAAAAAAATGATTTTTTATATTTTTTTTTTTGGATTTGTATTTTAGGAAAAAGTAAGAAATTTGGGTTTTTTTGCAAAATTGTCGCTCTTCTTTTGTTTATAGCGGCGATCAGAAATGACGCAGAGGTGATCAAATACCACCAAAAGAAAGCTCTGTTTGTGGGAAAAAAAGGACGCAAATTTCGTTTGGGTACAACGTCGCACGACCGCGCAATTGTCAGTTAAAGCGATGCAGCGCCGAATCGCAAAAAGGGCTCCGGTCCTAAAGCTGGAAATCCTTCCGGTCCTTAAGTGGTTAAAGAGGAAGTAAACTTCCATCTTTAAGTTTTATCTATAGGTAAGCCTATATTAAGGGCCCATTATGGACTTATGTGACGTGATTGAATATTATCATTATTTACATTTAACTGACCGATTGGATCTACCCATTCCTGTTAGGTCTCATGCACACAGGACGTTTTTTTGACTGTTTTACAGCTGCTGTTTTTAGCTGCAGACGTTTTTTTTCTTCGGTCAATAAACCCTCCATCATGTTATCCTATGTGTTCATGCACACACAGGCTGTTATCAGCTGTTATTAGCAGTGACGTTTTTTTAAAGGCACTTTATTTGGATTAGTCACTGTTTTACTGTAAGCGCTGAATATCCATTATCTTTTATAAAAGGAAAGTGATGCAAATCTGCTGAACATTGCTTAGGATAACATTTCTCTTTCAGAAAAAGAGATAATCAAAGGCAGCCATCTTGTTTGTCTTGACAAGTTTCTTTAAAAGCTGAACTTTCCACAAACAGGCAAACACTTTGGCAAATATATATACAGTATCTCACAAAAGTAAGTACACCCCTCACATTTTTGTAAATATTTTATTCTATCTTTTCATGTGACAACACTGAAGAAATGACACTTTGCTACAATGTAAAGTAGTGAGTGTACAGCTTGTATAACAGTGTAAGTTTGCTGCCCCATCAAAATAACTCAACACACAGCCATTAATGTCTAAACCGCTGGCAACAAAAATGAGAATACCCCTAAGTGAAAATGTTCAAATTGGGCCCAATTAGCCATTTTCCCTCCCCCCGTTGCCATGTGACTCCTTAGTGTTACAAGGTTTCAGGTGTGAATGGGGAGTAGGTATGTTAAATTTGGGGTTATCGCTCTCACTCTCTCATACTGGTCACTGTAAGTTCAACATGGCACCTCATGGCAAAGAACTCTGAGGATCTGAACAAAAGAATTGTTGCTCTACATAAAGATGGCCTTGGCTATAAGAAGATTGCTAAGACCCTGAAATTGAGCTGCAGCATGGTGGCCAAGACCATACAGCGGTTTAACAGGACAGGTTCCACTCAGAACAGGCCTCACTGTGGTCAACCAATGAAGTTGAGTGCACGTGCTCAGCTTCATATCCAGAGGTTGTCTTTGGGAAATAGACGTATGAATGCTGCCAGCATTGCTGCAGAGGTTGAAGGGTGGTGAGGTCAGACTGTCAGTGCTCAGACCATACGCCGCACACTGCATCAAATTGGTCTGCATAGCTGTTGTCCCAGAAGGAAGATGCACAAGAAAGTCAGCAATCAGTTTGCTGAAGACAAGAAGACTAAGGACATGGCTTAATGGAACCATGTCCTGTGGTCTGATGAGACCAAGATAAACTTATTTGGTTTAGATGGTGTCAAGCGTGTGTGGCAGCAACCAGTTGAGGAGTACAAAGACAAGTGTGTCATGCCTACAGTCAAGCATGGTGGTGGGAGTGTCATGGTCTGGGGCTGCATGAGTGCTGCTGGCACTGAGGAGCTACAGTTCATTGAGGGAACCATGAATGCCAACATGTACTGTGACATACTGAAGCAGAGCATGATCCCCTCCCTTCAGAGACTGGGCCGCAGGGCAGTATTCCAAAATGATGGCCCCAAAGACACCTCCAAGACAACCACTGCCTTGCTAAAGAAGCTGAGGGTAAAAGGTAAGGTGAGCAGATTTTTAAAATGAAATCCAGGGAAAATTTTTCTTTATTGGTAACTAGTAAAATATTTTCTAAGCATATTTTCCTCAAATGATATATGCAGTGTACGTGGTATGTGTTTATGGAATGATTGTATGATACAGTATCTCACAAAAGTGAGTACGCCCCTCACATTTTTGTAAATATTTTATTATATCTTTTCATGTGACAACACTGAAGAAATGACACTTTGCTACAATGTAAAGTAGTGAGTGTACAGCTTGTATAACAGTGTAAATTTGCTGTCCCCTCAAAATAACTCAACACACAGCGATTAATGTGTAAACCGCTGGCAACAAAAGTAAGTACACCCCTAAATGAAAATGTCCAAATTGGGCCAAATTAGCCATTTACCCTCCCTGGTGTCATGTGACTCGTTAGTGTTACAAGGACTCAGGTGTGAATGTGGAGCAGGTGTGTTAAATTTGTTGTTATCGCTCTTACTCTCTCATACTGGTCACTGGAAGTTCAACAAGACACCTCATGGCAAAGAACTCTGAGTATCTGAAAAAAAGAATTGTTGTTCTACATAAAGACAGCCTAGGCTATAAGAAGATTGCCAAGACCCTGAAACTGAGCTGCAACACTGTGGCCAAGACCATACAGTGGTTTAACAGGACAGGGTCCACCGCAAACAGGCCTCACCATCGTTGACCAAAGAAGTTGAGTGCACGTGCTCAGCGTCATATCCAGAGGTTGTCTTTGAGAGATAGAGGTATGAGTGCTGCCAGCATTGCTGCAGAGGTTGAAGGGGTGGGGGGTCAGCCTGTCAGTGCTCAGACCATACGCCACACACTGCATCAAAAAGGTCTGCATGGCTGTTGTCCCAGATAGAAGCCTCTTATAAAGATGATGCACAAGAAAGTCCACAAACAGTTTCCTGAAGACAAGCAGACTAAGGACATGGATTACTGGAACCCGATGAGACCAAGATAAACTTATTTGGTTCAGATAGTGTCAAGCGTGTGTGGTGGCAACCAGGTGAGGAGTACAAAGACAAGTGTGTCTTGCCTACAGTCAAGCATGGTGGTGGGAGTGTCATAGTCTGGGATTGCATGAGTGCTGCCAGCACTGGGGAACTACAGTTCATTGAGAGAACCATGAATGCCAACATGTACTGTGACATACTGAAGCAGAGCACGATCCCCTCCCTTCGGAGACTGGGCCACAGGGCAGTATTCCAACATGATAACGACCCCAAACACACCTCCAAGACAACCACGGCCTTGCTAAAGAAGCTGAGGGTAAAGGTGATGAACTGACCAAGCATGTCTCCAGACCTAAACCCTATTGAGCATCTGTGGGGCATCCTCAAACGGAAGGCGTAGGAGTGCAAGGTCTCCAACATCCACCAGCTCCGTGATGTCGTCATGGAGGAGTGGAAGAGGACTCCAGTGGCAACCTGTGAAGCTCTGGTGAACTCCATGCCCAAGAGGGTTAAGGCAGTGCTGAAAAATAATGGTGGCCACAGAAAATATTGCCACTTTGGACATTTTCACATAGGGGTGTACTCACTTTTGTTGTCAGTGGTTTAGACATTAATGGCTGTGTGTTGAGATATTTTGAGGGGACAGCAAATTTACACTGTTATACAAGCTGTACACTCACTACTTTACATTGTAGCAAAGTGTCATTTCTTCAGTGTTGTCACATGAAAAGATAGAATAAAAAATGTACAAACATGTGAGGTGTGTACTCACTTTTGTGAGATACTGTACAGTGCCTTGTGAAAGTATTCGGCCCCCTTGAACTTTGCAACCTTTTGCCAAATTTCAGGCTTCAAACATAAAGATATAAAACTGTAATTTTTTGTGAAGAATCAACAAGTGGGACACAATCATGAAGTGGAACGAAATTTATTGGATATTTCAAACTTGTTTAACAAATAAAAAACTGAAAAATTGAGCGTGCAAAATTATTCAGCCCCCTTAAGTTAATACTTTGTAGCGCCACCTTTTGCTGCGATTACAGCTGTAAGTCGCTTGGGGTTCCCCCGACTTATTAAAACGTGCGAGTTAAAAAGTCAAAAAATAAACAATTTGTTCAAACTTTATAGGTTATTTAAAGCAAGGTGAAGTACTAACACAGGGTGAACAACTAAGAAGTGTTTTTTAATGTCAAAATATAGAAATACAAACTTCGGACTTTAAACCGTTTTCCAACGTTTCAAGTTCCCCCGGCTTATGAAAGTGTTCCGTGACATGTCATAGAGTGTTTTCACTCATGTGTGGAGTGTACAAACATGTAAAAAATAAGATAGAAAAGTACACTGTTGTG
>BLSH010078837.1:1194956-1207629 GCA_018402905.1 Glandirana rugosa | reverse complement strand
GGGGGGGGCTCCCTGGTGGTCCTAGTCAGGCTCCCTGGTGGTCCAGTGGGGAGATCCTGAGGGTGGCTGCGCTGATATACGTTCAGCGCAGCCCCCCCCCCCGTCAGGCGATCAGCCCATCGGCTCTTTGCTGCTCAGGTCTGCCGATAAACGTCTCTTCCTTTTTAAACTGTGATCAGCCGTGATTGGTCATGGCTGATCACATGGTAAAAGGGTTCAACGGAAGCCTTTTACCTCGGTCGGTAATGCGGTGGGTGAGACTGACCCACAGCACCACCGATCGCCGCGATGCACGTCCAGTCAGGATAATGAACCACCCGCCCGGACGTCATTTGTTAATATGCCGGGCGGGAAGGGGTTAGTGAATAAAAAAACCTAAACAGTAAAGTTAGCCCTTTCTTCTTTTGTATGATGTGAAAGATGACGTTACACCACGAGAATCGTGATCTTTATTCTAAGCAACAAAATTGTGGTAAAGCCCTGTGTACCATCAACAATTGCCACTCTTTATGTGCAGCTGGGCTCCAGTATTTCATGGTGACTAGAAGTCCACCAGAGCAATTAATAGTCACCGCGGGGGACACACATGTAGGCAAGAAGTGGCTGCAAAGAGGCAGCAGAAGATCAGGAGCACTGGAATACTTATTTCACCTTTTCTGGCCAGAGGTCCGGGGGCACCTGGTGTATGCAATACCGCATGTGGCTAGAGGTGTGGTGGCACTGGTGAGCCTCTAAGACGTCGGAATCATTCGGAAATGCTTGAGAACTGTTAATACTTTAGGTATTTCCAAGGATTTCCAAGCTCACCTGCGCCCCCGCACCTCTGGCCACATGCGGTATTGCATGCACAAAGGCTAAATTCTGCTCATTATGCGAGACAACACTTGCAAACCGGGTCAGAATTTTAGAAAAAAAAAAACTGTTCGTATTGTGAAACGCTTGTGAACCGTGTTACAGGCAATCCGAGGTTTTACTGTACAGGGGAAATCTTCCGATGGGTATACTAGCTCTGCTGACCTGGGGGGCCCCAAGGGTTCCCCTTGATTCGCAGAGATTTCCTCTAATTTCCTGCTTTGGCTGTACCCAAAAATGAAAAAAAAGAAATTTTGCCTATAGTTCTTTAATTTTGACACTGAACCTCTCAAGTTTTTAAAGTCTGCAGTATTCTGTGCTATCAAGCTTCATAATGACTGAATCTCAGTAAGATTCAATGCAGTAAGGGGATTGTGGACTTCTCAGGGAGTCACACTGTTTGGTTCACATGCTATCATTGTTAATTAAGTTATTTAACAGTGATTACTGCGCCTATAGGATTTTTCTTAGCATAGAAGAGCTCAGAGAACCGGATCACTTGATCACTCATCTTTAAGGCAGATTTATTTTATTCGATCATCTAATTATTAGTAAGTTTGACCTCATTTCACTACATACATTGAGTGGTAACCAGTTAAATGTGCTAGTTACTGGATAAAAATAAAACATAAAATCAAGGAGAGATTCTCACACAGCAAAACTATCAATCACAGTGCAGCCTATAGTGTGCAAAGGACAATAATACAGCTACCTTGATGTGCAGAATGGCTGTCCCAGGTAGGTGGGCATCAGTTATAGATCGCAGGAGCTTCCCGCTAGCCACATCCCACATCGTAATCTGAAAAAACAGGATATTAAGATGAATTAGGTGAATAAACCTTTACAAATAGCCCTACTTCAAGCTGCATTTCTATGTCATAGTGTAAACTACAAAACTTCAAATATTGACATTGCCTAGAATGCTATTCTGGCTATTGCTCACGTTGGTACAGTGCAGATCATTTCTGGTTGTTTGTTCAGTCCAACTAAACTGCCACACCAGATTTCAAACAAGAATTCCAGGATGCAAAACCTAACTGCTGGAACAGTACAATAAAACATCAAGGTAATCTAAACTTTACGATTTCAAATAAATCAACATTCCATATAGTATGTTTAATATTTAATATTAAAGTAATATTTAAATTGCTCAAATCTGATCACTTGGGTGCAACCTTTTAGTTTAATTCAATTAAACAAAAGTTCAATTTCTCACTCATCCCCCCCCCCCTTTCCTGATCTGCCAGGCTACATCCTTGGATAAGGGTCTGGTATGGATTTTGGGGGGACCCTCATGCCATTTTTTTTAGAAAATTTTGGCGTGGGGTTCCCTTCAAAATTCATTCCAGATCTAAAGGTCTTTGGGGGATTTGGGGGCCATTTTTGTTTTATTTTGGCATGGGGTTCCATTTAAAATCCATACCAGACCCAGAAGCTCTTTTTTTCCCCCACAATTCGTGAACTTCAAAACTGATGACAGATGTGTTCCCATAGAAGGCAATGAGCCTGGCATTTGCATTTGAAACGCACCGTAGTGCTCAGAAAACGCACAGGACTCTTTTTAAATTCACACTGAATTTGCACTGCCGCTGCATAGCAGATTTGTGAATCAGCTCCATAGAAAGCTTTTAGAATGGTTTAGTTCACATGTCATACAAATGGCATGCGATTCAAAATACATCCAATTCGCATATATGTGAACGGAGCCTAAGTAAGCACATGTGCGTTCCAGTGCATTTTTGTGTGTTCCGGTGCATTTTTGATGCATTTTACCACATTCTGGTACAGTTCAGTGCACAAAAAAATGCAGCAGGTTTAACTTTTTTTTCTGGAACTGGAACGCACTGGAACTGACCGCACTGAAAAATGCACTGAACTGCATGTGGTGTGAACAGACCCTTAACCCAGAGCTGAACATTTTTATACTCCAAGCTGGATTGAGCAAAAAAGGAAAGTTTCATTAAAAAAAAAAAATGTTACTATATTTCAGAATTTCTTTAGGAAAGAATAAAACTGTTCCACACGGTGGGTCTATTCATTCACATTACATTAAAAAATAAAAAAATGGCAGCGCTATCCCTTATACAATATGTGATAAAAAAACATGTGACACAGCAGCAAATATAAAGTGTGAATTCTTCACTTGAAAACAAGATAATAAAAAATATATTGCGCTTGTGTGCATATAATATTGTGCTAATGTGCATAACAATAAAACTAAATATAAAAGTAAAAATAAGTTATAATGAGCAGCAAAACCATATGAACAATAGCTAATTATAGTCCATGGACCAATCAGTGAAATAATAACAGTGCGGGAAGGGAATGGAAGTCCTGTTGATATATTGTGCACCCAAACGATAGTAGAGCGTCCACCATACACCAACACCACCATGTGTAAAACTCCTCCACCAGAAAAGATAGGCCCTTACCAGAGCCCCTAGACCACCTATTACGGGGGGTCAGGGAACGCTTGTGTGGATTTGGCCTCCACTAAGCCCCAAGGACCAGTATCCAGCAGTGGTCGATCCAAATCCCACTGATCGATGTTATGTAATCAACAAGAATAGAAGGGACCACAATAGTGTAACTCCGTTTAAAATCCAAGCATTTAATATAAAATATTGCACTTACAGAATTCAATCAAATACAGAGCAGGAGTGAGCAGGCGTCTACATGTGTAGCGAACGGTGACCTGGAGACAGCACTTCCACCCAACCGGTTTCGCCACAATTCGGACTTCTTCCGGGGCTGTACACTCACTACTTTACATTGTAACAAAGTGTCATTTCTTCAGTGTAAAGATATAATAAAATATTTAGAAAAAAAATGTGAGGGTGTACTTACTTTTGTGAGATACTGTATGTACTGGGGGTGTTGAGGTGTGCTGAGGAATTCAGAGGATGCTGGGAGATGCAAAGGTGTGTGTGTGTGTGGGGAGGAGGGGGGGGGGGGCATAGGTGTACTGGGGGTAACAAAGGCTTGCTGGACGTGTGGAGGCACATTGGGGGATAAAAAGGATTCTAGGAGGTGCAGAGGTATGCTGGGTGTGTGTGTGTGTGGGGGGGGGGGGGGGTGTACGGAGGATGCTGAGAGGTGCAGAGGTGTGCATAGGAGGTTCAGTGATGTGCAAAGGGGTACAGAAGTGTGCTGGGGAGTACAGAGGTCTGCTAGGGGTACAGGTACTATTTGGGCGGTACAGAGATCTGCAAGGGGTACGGAAGCATTTGCGGGGTGCAGAAATGTGCAAAGGGGTATGGCATTAGATGATTCTTGTTGAACCACGCCCAATTTAAATGCCCCCCTAATTAAGATAAGTTCTTCATCGACATTGGCTGGCTGAATACATAAAAAAAAAAGGCGTCCCTGAAATTTTTTTGGAAAAGTTGGCAACTATGCAGGAAGGGGTCCCGCTGCAGAACACGTGAAAGGGTCCTGGTGTGGGACCACAATAAAGTGCTCTGCAATGGGAGTAAAGGGCCCTGGATCAGTGGCAAGGGCCCAGGGACAGGGGGGCCCTTCATGGCTTCTTGTACCAGGGTCCTGAAGGTCCTAGTTACACCTCTAACTAGAAGGCAGAGGCTAGCAGGTTGTTCTGCATATTTAGGGGTACTTAGCCAATACCCAGAAGGTGGGCCTGGCAGGGGACTAACTGAGCCCTCAAATAGGAATAAATCATGCTGGGAAGGAAGTCAGGTAGAACATGGAGATGCAGTGCTGAGGAGACTGTCAGTGGCCCTTCAGGTGAGCCCCCTAGTCTGGGGGGGTGGGGTGGGGTGCTTTGTTTGCCTCAGGCTGGGGTTCAGGTGCTAGCCTAAGAGCATCCTGACAACAGGAAAAGCTTGAAAGGAGTCTTCACTGAGCTGCAGCGGGAGCAAGGAGGACAGTGTGAGGACAGTATGAGTATTACAACACGGTGTAGAGACCTACAAGGAAAGAGACTGACACATGAAGCAGGTCTCTCTGGAAGATAGCGGTGTGCTTAAATCTTCCCTACCTTTCCCTGGGAGATCTCTAGAGAGTCAGTCAGGGAGATGTTGAAGAAGCAGCCATGTGGGCTGGTGAAGAGGCAGCCAGGTGGGTTAGCATTTTCTGCAGTGGTAGAGCTGGGACCAGTGTCTACAGGGGAGTTGGAGATACCCCAGAATGCAGTTCACAACATATCGTGCTACTTTCCAAAGGGACTGTTAGCTACTGAAAGAAGAATCAATTGTAGTTGTACAGAGTATCAAGTGGAGCTGCATATAGAGAGGAAGTTGTCCCTGGTTTTGTCACTATCAAGTTGGGCATCCCATAATTCCTATTCCCATACAAGTTATTACCCCCTTATAAAACAAAAACAAAGCTCAAGGACTGGTCACTGTGTCTATATGAAAGCTGAAGCTGTGGTGTGCCTGTGGGGAACCCTGTCACCTGCAACCCCTACGGAGATAGTGCTACAATAGACTCTGAACCTATTCACAGTATACATCACACACTCAGGGCGGTCTTTAAGGCAGGGTAAAAGGGGGCTGCCCTGGGCCCCATCATTGTTGTGGGGCTTAAAGCAGCTACCTTATACTTGCCAAATATTCCAGTTTAAATTCCCTTATCTCTTGAAGTTTTAGTCCCGTGCTGTGCCCCGATTTCTCAGTGTGAAGTTCTCTTACTAATGCTGCCCAGCTCTGCCCTATCGCCGTGTACAGATGACTCACCTGCAGACCCTGTGTTTATATGTAAATAACCTGCATTGATATTTAAATAGCGTCAGCACTAATATGTATATCATGCCCCCCTAAGGTCATATCCACCATCACATCTGCTGTATGTTGTCCCCTGATGAGGTAAAGGGGCATGCTTGAAAGTCCTGCCTAGAACTGTGGCCATTAAGCCTACACTTGCATTTGTTGTTGAATACTCCCTTACATTTGTTGTCCATGTAGAAATCCCCATATATTGTCTGTTGATGTAAAATCCCCCATTACATTGGTGATCAGTGTACATTTCCTTTTACATTGGTGGTGAGTGCAGAATTGCCCTTACACTGGTAGTCAGTGTAAACCCCCCTTTACATTGGTGTTCAGTGTAGAAGGGTCACCTTACATTGGTAGTTAGTACAAATCTCCTCGACAGTGGTTGTCAGTGTAAATTCCCCCTTACATGGAGGTCATTGTATATTCCCCCCTTACGCTGGTGGTTGATGTAAATGCTCCTATTACATTGGTGTCAGTGTATGAATCTCTCTCTATATTGGTGGGTGGTGTAAAATCCCCCGTTACATGGTGGTCGGTGCAAATTCCCCCTCACAATAGTGGTAATTGTAAATTCCCCATTACATTGGTGGTCAGTGTAGAATCCCCCACTATATACTTGCTAACGATTTCCATTTTTGCTCTACATGATCTAGAACAGGGGTAGGCA
Organism: Glandirana rugosa; assembly: GCA_018402905.1. NCBI lineage: Eukaryota > Metazoa > Chordata > Amphibia > Anura > Ranidae > Glandirana > Glandirana rugosa. Next base: position 1,201,377 of record BLSH010078837.1, on the reverse strand, counting down.
ACCTGGGGCCCTCCAGCTGTTGCAGAACTACAAGTCCCATCATGCCTCTGGGAGTAATTGTAACCGCCAGCCTTGCAATGCCTCATGGGAAATGTAGTTCCACAACATCTGGAGGTCTACTGGTTGCCTACCCCTGATCTAGAATTTGCCACAGTGTTACTGCCTCTTAACTGATACCATCATCACACCACTGCCACTGATTCCATCAATCCCCCAACATTGCCACTGATCACACCCCATCCCCCAGCATTACCATTGATCCCAGGAGTCCTAGGATCCCTAGGAGTTATCTGTTCATTGATGAGTCCCCTCACCTCCCCAGTCCATGGTGAGCAGGCAGTGAGAGATGATGTGCTATAACCTGTAGCAACCAATCAGTGAGCAGTAATGATGTTCACTAACATTTTACAACCAATCATTGAGCAACAAGGATATACAGTAACCCCTAGCAACCAACCAGTGAGCAGTAATAATGTGCTTAACCTCTAGAAACCAATTAGCGAGTGGTAAGGATGTCCAGTAACCTCTAGCAACCAATTAGTGAGCAGTATTGATGTACAGTAAGCAACCAATCAACAAGCAGAAGTCATGTGCTGTAACCTCTATCAAATAATCAGTGAGCCATAATGTGTGCTGTAACCTCTAGCAGTCAGTCAGTGAGCGGTAATAATGTACTGTATCCCCTGGCAATCAATGGCAATTGCTGCCTGATCTGATTCATTAGACTGATTTTGAGTCTAGCTGCTATGTCTCAGAGCAGGTGGAGGAGTGGAGGGAAGGCCCAAGAAAATGTTTGCCCAGGTCTCAATCAATATTAAAGACGGTCCTGCACACACTTATGCCACATTTCTTGGACTTACACAATTCTCTTATTACAGAGACAAAGGATCATTTAAAATGAAAACTCTTTCATACCATCAGGGACGGGCTGGGCAGGGGAGCAGGGTGCAAATCTACCCCCAGACCGTCTAACTTATATTAAAAATGGCCGCTATCTGCTTTGCTCAAGTTCCTATTGGCGGTGGGTGGAGAGAACTAGGCAGTGGCGCGCAGCAACCAGGATCTACAACTCCCAGAGAGTTTGTCTGCAGAGCAGTGCCGGACTGGGGCCACTTCGATGGAAGCGTGTCTGAAAAAATATAGCTGCGGGGCCGTGCCGCACTGATCGCGTCTCTGTACTTTTAAAAATGGCACCGCCGGGCGCCATCATGTCAGTGCGCATGCGCCCGCCCTCCCGAAAATGTCCGAACGTATATGGGCTTTCCCGAGCCCGTTCCGAAGCTAGCCAGGCTCGGGAAAGGCCGTATACACGTTGGGCTATTTCCGGCGAAGCCGGGCGCATGTATAGAGTCGCGATTAGTGCAGCACGGCCCCGCAGCTATATTTTTTTCAGACGCCGCTTCCCTCGAAGCGGCCCCAGGGCAGCCAGCCAGGTGGTTTTTAAAAGTGCAGGCTGCAGACAGTAGCATGAGCCTCTTGTTACGGCCGGGTAAGAAGACTGGACCCGTCCCCTCCTCCCCAACCTCTGACCTCTCTGCAGCCTCTGACCTCTCCCCAGCCTCTGACCTCTCAGCAGCCTCTGACCTCTCAGCAGCCTCTGACCTCCCCAGCCTCTGACCTCTCTGCAGCCTCTGACCTCTCTGCAGCCTCTGACCTCCCCAGCCTCTGACCTCTCTACAGCCTCTGACCTCTCTGTAGCCTCTGACTGCTCTGCAGCCTCTAACCTCCCCAGCCTCTGACCTCCCCAGCTTCTGACCTCTCTGCAGCCTCTGACCTCTCTACAGCCTCTGACCTCCCCAGCCTCTGACCTCTCTGCAGCCTCTGACCTCGCCAGTGTCTGACCTCTCTGCAGCCTCTGACCTCCCCAGCCTCTGACCTCTCTGCAGCCTCTGACCTCCCCAGACTCGGACCTCTCTGCAGCCTCTAACCTCCCCAGCCTCTGACCGCTCTGCAGCCTCTCACCTCCCCAGCTTCTGACCTCTCTGCAGCCTCTGACCTCTCTGCAGCCTCTGACCTCCCCAGCCTCTGACCTCTCTGCAGCCTCTGACCTCCCCAGCCTCTGACCTCTCTGCAGCTCCTTACCTCCCCAGACTCGGACCTCTCTGCAGCCTCTGACCTCCCCAGCCTCTGACCTCTCTGCAGCCTCTGACCTCTCTGCAGCTTCTGACCTCCCCAGCCTCTGACCTCTCTGCAGCCTCTGACCTATCTGCAGCCTTTGACCTCCCCGGCCTCTGACCTCCCCAGCCTCTGACCGCTCTGCAGCCTCTGACCTCCCCAGCCTCTGACCTCTCAGCAGCCTCTGACCTCCCTGGCCTCTGACCTCTCTGCAAGCCTGCAACAGTGCAACCTGAAGTTTTTATAGAGACAGTCACAGAGAGAAGAACTAACTGACTGAGAGCAGCTTACTTTTCCACTACGATCCCAGAGTCTTTGGACTGGAGACAGGCAGAGGCAAGGCGTGACTGGTCTGGGCTGGTCGCTGGCTGCAACTTGAAGTTGTCATCGCCCCCCCCAGGAGGCCGTACAAGGACCTGCTGAGCTGCCAATGGCATCACTGAGGTGAGAGACCCTGACACCCCCAGCTGACCCCCACATCCCACTCCCCCAATACACCCAATTTACCCTGCCCACCCAGTAACCTCAAAATAGGAAATAGCCCTTAACACTGTCTGGCTCTCAGGTCCAGTGCTGGCCATGGCCTGTTGGTCCTGCTCACCATGAGATGGCTGTGGGTCCTGCTGGCCATGGCCTGGGGGTCCTGCTGGGAGCTGGCCATGGTCCATGGGTCTTGCTGGCCATGGCCTGTGGATCCTTCTGGCCATCACCTGTGGCTCCTGCTGGCCTCTGGGTCCTGCTGGGAGCTGGCCATGGCGTGTGGGTCCTGCTGGGAGCTGGCCATGGCCTCTGGGTCCGGCTGGGAGCTGGCCATGGCGTGTGGGTCCTGCTGGGAGCTGGCCATGGCCTCTGGGTCCGGCTGGGAGCCGGTCCGTGAACCCGTGGGTCCTGCTTGGAGCTGGCCTGTGGTTCGGTGGTTCAATTGACCACTTGACTGGACTTGCCCCCCAGGCCTAAGGTTGCCAGCCCTCCCCTGGCTGAGGTAGTAGTCCATCAAGGCTAGCTAGCACCACAACTACTGTAACTTTTCTACACCATAGGGGCCCAGGGTCTCTGCCTCTGGTTTGGAGGCCCTGATAACAGAGCAGGCCTCACCATGTGCTAGCTAGGCCTAGAGAAGCAAGTGATGTGCTGGAGGAAGTAAGGAGTGTATACTGAGAGTATACAGAAGGTCTCAAAGAACTGCTAATCAAAGGGGCATCCCATATTACCCCTTTCCCCACCCAAGTTTAATCCACCTAATAAAAAACAAAACAAAACCAAAATACTTGTCTGTTCTGTGACTCCAGCTGTAAGGAAAGAGTGTGATTGAGGCTAGTGTAACAGGTGGAACCACAACTTCCAGCAACTCCTACGGGGGCATAATACATATGCATCGCCCTCCAGCGACACACTATCATCGCTTCCAGGTTTGCGTCCTCCAGCCGTCTGATTGGCCGTGCTGCAATGACGTCACTCCAGCGCATTTTTTTATGCTACACCGTGGCACTTCTGGATTTCTTGAGAATGACATTGGGACACCACACTGCCTCCTGGGATTGCCACATCACATCTCTGGAGGTAATGTTGTACACAGGGGCACATGCAAAAAGTGTGATCTGCATGTGGGCAGACATAATGGTGCTCTGCCCCAGGTATTTGAGACCTGCGGTATTTCTGCCCACACATTGGAGATACCCATGCATGAGCACAGGCACTCTGGGTCTCTGCAAGGTCCCAAGACGGCAAAATTAAGATTTAGGTGACTGGTCAGGGGTGGTAAAAATGAGAGGGAAGCCCCTGTTTTACTGCCCCTTTATTGCCTACTTGAAATGGCCATTAGGGCTCTGTCACACATGTGACCTGGGGGAAGTAAAAAAAAGGTCTTTGAGCTGCAGTTTTACCACCTCTCAGACACCATTTGAATCCTAACAATACAGCCAGACAGGCTGCAGGTGGCACCACCTATCAAACTTGCCCATTGAGTTTAATGCATGAGATTGCGGTGTGGTTGTGTGGCATTTGCAGGGTTAAATCAAGTGTATTATAAAGCCTCTTCACTGCCTGCCAACTGCCCTCTGAAAAGTGATCTGAATAAGGCACTGTCTGTGAAAAAGCCCTTAGTGTGTTAGAACCCCTGTTGGTTTTTTCTGTGTCTGTGCCCCAGCTGCAGATGTACCATCACTACCTGTCTGGTGAAACTGCTATCACCATGAGCCTGGGTTCACACTATAGCGAACACAGTCATAGCATGTGATTCGCACCTGCACTGCGATGTCTGTGCAATGCGAGTTCAGCCATATAGTTGTATGGCTGAACTCGCATTAGATTCGCATAAAAAGGTGCAGGGACTTTTTTTCCTGCACTGGAATCGGATCGCATGAGTACTCTCACCCATGCGATCCGATTCCTGTCCGAATCCACAGTTCACACTGCGATCTGTAAACCGATCTGGGGGTGTTATTAAGATTGTATTGACACTCCTAGTGGTTCACAGAAGGCAGTGTGAACTGCCTGTGAGGGAGATGCGATGTGTGAACCGGCACTGGAATCCCGCTGGTTTCCGCATTGCTATAGTGTGAACGTAGGCTGACAGTAAGTGAGGGTTAATAGCAGTAAAAACAGTGGCGTAACTAGAACCCTCAGGGCCCCGATGCAAGAAACCATGAAGGGCCCCCCCTGACAGGGCTCTTTCCTCGGAGCCCAGTGGCGGAACGCCAGGGCCCGGTCGCAAGTGTGTGGCTGCATATAAAAGGAACTGATCTCTCCATTTCCCCCCCACACTTCTCCTCCACTCTCTCCCGCAGGCATTCAGCGGCTGCAGGAGGAAAATGGAGAGATTGGTTCCTCTATGCCGGTGTTTCTCAATCTCTTTACAGTCAGGGCTCCCCTAGGTGAATGAGGATGCACTGCAAACACTCCACAACTGTGTGCATTGCACACGGTTGCAGCATAGTGGTGATGCATTTAGAGGGTTAAAACAGGCGGTCAGGAGACAACAGATTGCCTCTTTACCAGCTGTCAAATGCCTGAGCATGGATCGCTTTCAGAGGAACAGCATTTTTTTTGCTGGTACTATGAACAAGCGGGGAAAAAAAATGAGTGATTGCATACATAGGGGGTCAGGATTAAAAGCACATACATAGAATGTGTATACACACATGTACGCACACACACACATATATAAACACATACATAATGCACACACACATACATATATACTGTATATATGTACACGTATAAACACACACACACATTCATGCACACACATATATAAATACACACACACACTCACATATATATATATATATGTATATGCACTTATATACATGCACCCACACATATACATACACCCACATACATGAACCCATATACATGCACCCAATGCTGTATCTTGGCCTAGGCCAACAAGGCCCAGGCCTAGGGAGGCACTTTGCAGGGGGGCAGCCAGTGTTGCCAACCGTCCGTTAATTCACGGACAGCCAGTAAATCCCAGTCTATTTTCTGGCTGTCCACGAATGTCCGTTACGGACAGCGGTGCCCGTAAAAAGGATGGCTGCCGGCCGACAGTGACACTGCGCATGTGCCATTCCGAAGCCTGCCGAGCTCGGGAGAACTCGTACACGCGCGGTCGGGCAGGCGCATGCGCAGTGATGTGATGGCGCCGCGGCTGTCCATGCTCAGAGGTGGGTGTCATAGAACAGATGTGCTCTGATGGAAGAGCAGGGGATGTGTGTGAATAATACGGTTGGGTGGTTACCATAAGTCACGTTTAGTGTAAGGAAAAGGTAATAACAGTCATTCGGTTGTGTGTCACGACATTTCGTAGCGAGTCAGATTATTGATAATGTAATCTAGGTTGTTCCGTGTCACGTACGTTATTAGGAGGAGGTCGGTGGGACCGACGACGTTTCGTATCTAGTCACGATTAGAGGTAGTGTGTCGCGACCGGTGTAGCCTGTGTAGAGGACGACGTTTAGTGTGTGTAGGGGACGAGAAGGTAGTCTCGTGTAGACAAGATACTGTGGGTGGAGACTCGTACCTGTCGGCGCCGCGGTAGTGTAGTGACGCGTACGCGGACGGGCTGGCGCGCACATGCTCAAGAGGGCTCGAGCCGTCCGAAGCCTTACCGTGTACGCGTCACAGTGACAGCCGGCCGTCGGTAGGAAAAATGCCCGTGGCGACAGGCATTGCCTGTAAGCACCTGTCGGTCTTTTATCTGACCCTAAATGACCGACAGGCACTTAATTGCCTGCCAACCGTTGTGACCGACGGGGGGACGTTTCACGGAGGGATCCGGACCCGGAACAACCGGATCCGGTTCTAT
>BLSH010078837.1:1180604-1194638 GCA_018402905.1 Glandirana rugosa | reverse complement strand
CTGTCCATGCTCAGAGGTGGGTGTCATAGAACAGATGTGCTCTGATGGAAGAGCAGGGGATGTGTGTGATTTGCAGCAGGAGATGTGTCCGATGTGGCCAGCGCTGTGTGATGGAGATTAGCACTGATCTATGCTTTGCAGCAGCCAGGGTGGCTGGAGGAGGATTATTGCATGCACTGTGCCTTGTTGGATCTAATGTAATAGTTATTAGACTGAGCGATGCTTTACAGCACTGTGTGTTGGCTTACTGACAATAATGGAAAAGGAATGTGATTTGCACTGAATACCATTGGTGGGTTGGCATAATACATATGGCATGGGTTCTATTCAATGCTACACTACCTAGCCCTGCATTTTCTGTGAATACAATGTATGCAGTGCAATGAAGAAGAACTGATCGTTACTTCACTGATATAATGTGTGACTATTTAGTAATGTGCAGGCTGATGACCTGCATTTTAGTGTGGCAGCATGTCATGGAGCCATTACAATATCCTCCTGTAATGCCAATCTTGGCTGTTCTTTAATAATGGGACAGAGTGCAAAAAGTAACATAGAGTTGTAAAAGCGTTCCATAACCCCTACCACCCCATTCTCTGCAAGCTTTCAATTTTTGGATTAGAAGAGAAATCCACTAAGTAATTGTGGCACAAAAGATGAGCAGCGCCTATAGCATAAGAGCACCCAACCTCCGGGCAGCACAAAAAGAGTCCCCCCCGGCTTGCACTTTTGGTGCTGTCAGTATGATAATACAGGCAGGGCCACCATCAGAGGGGGACAATCCATACATATGTGGGGGTCTGGGCGTCGGACCAGGCGACGGAGCCCAATCAATGAGTTGTTGTGCGGGTAGCAGGCGTTCCACAACTGTGTGTGTGTGTGTGGTGGGGGGGGGGCACAAATTTAGCCAGGCCTAGGGCAGCACAAAACCTAAATATTCCACTGCATGCACCCACACATACATGTACCCACACACACACATGCAGCCACACACACACATGCAGCCACACACATGCATGCATGCACCCACACACATGTACCCACATACATGTACCCACACACATGCAGACACACACACACACATGCAGCCACACACACACACATGCAGCCACACACACACATGCAGCCACACACCTACATGCAGAATTGCAGAAAGTCTCTAAAAAAAAAACGGCAGTACCTTCTCTCTTCATGCCGGGTACTGCACTGTAGGGGGAGACAAAGAGCACAGCATACACTGCTTTCATTTTCACAGTAAACAGTGTGACGAGGCTCCCCGCAGGGCCGATCGGCTCGGCTGAGGAACGGAGCGCTCCATCTTTCATCCCCCTGCTAATCTAGGCATACAGGGGGCCATTATGGGTCCCCTTCAGCATGGGGCCTGGTCGCCATGGCGACTCCTGCGACCCCTATCCGCCCGCCCCTGAGTAAAAACATGACAGGGGCGCTCTCTCTGACAGCAACAGCTGAGCTAAGAGATGCTGCAAAAAGAGAGAGCAAACTATGCATGCATGGTGGTTTGAAGAAGGATGATGCTTGTTCCTGTGATACAGGCATACCCCGATTTAAGTACACTCACTTTAGCTACACTTATGAGTACGGACTTACCTGTGAGTGTACGTAAAGTGCAGGTGGGGTTAAATGGGGGCTGATCGCCCCGGGTAAGAGAGAGGAGAGGAGGATCATAAGAGCTCTGAGGAACATCGCTGTAACAGCTTTCATTTGAATTGCCAAGTGTTCCCCGCACTCACCGTCACATACAGCCCGCCTCCTGGTCCGGGTATTTTGAAAGACAGATCACCCGTCCAATGCCGGGACGTGTTACGTGTATAAAAGTACATGGGCCAGGAAGTGGGGCTGTATGTGACGGCGAGCGGCGGGAACGCGCTGCAATTCAAACGAAAGCTGTTACAGCGATGTTCCCCACTCTCTGATGATCTGGGCGGCAATCCTCTTCTTTTCCTCTCTCTTCCCCTGCACAGATAGGCTGCATTGTTGGGCACAGGTAGGCTGCATTTTTGGGTACAGGTAGGCTGCATTGTTGGGCACAGGCTGCGTTGTTGGGCACAGGTAGGCTGCATTGTTGGGCACAGGTAGGCTGCATTGTTGGGTATAGGTAGGCTGCATTGTTGGGTACAGGTAGGCTGCATTGTTGGGTACAGGCTGCGTTGTTGGGCACAGGTAGGCTGCATTGTTGGGCACAGGTAGGCTGCATTGATGGACACAGGTAGGTTGCATTGACACCCCAGAAGTGAAAAAAGGTATTGCTTCACTTTAAGAACATTTTTGTTTTACATACATGTGCTGGTCCCTTTGTGTAAAGTGGGGTATGTCTGTACTAGCATCTAACTTTTAAAGCATTCAAGTAACAGGGCAGGAAAAGGAACAGCTACCTGTAGGAGTTTTTTGGTATGGCTTCGGCGAGAGGGGGATATAAATGGCCTGCATAGCTTTTAACTGTTCCTGATGTCGAGGAACTGTCCCTGATTTGGAAGTCCCTCTATCCCTCTTCCCTCCTCATTTGTCCCTAATTTTGGTCGTCTGATTTATATAGTTATATAAAATGCACTATTTATTTTTCCAAAAGCGTTTCCCAGTGCTAAGCCTTTCATCCAATGTCTAAATTGCTGTATTCCTAAATTTTAAAAGCCAATATAAAGGAATAGTAGTGGTAAAAAAAAGCACTTGTGGGTTTAAGTAATAATTTTTATTTATTTATTCTCTTTTAAGGGGGCATGGCAGGGGGTGTGTCCTATGCCTACATGCTAATGTAATAGGTGTCCCTCATTACCGTCTCAAAAAGTTGGGAGGTATTCATATCAGAACACCTAGAAGGTGTGGCAACAAAGATTAACTACTGTTTTAGGTAGTGTTTCTGTATCTGTGTCCATGTTTAACTAAACAGAAAATACTCCATACCTCCCAACCATCCCCGGTTCACAGAGACCGTCCTGGGATTTCAAGTAAATCTGCGAATCTCGGCTGAATCCTGCAGCGGAGCCCAGTGCCAGAACATGTTCCGACACTTGACTCCACTAGCCTACCTGGAAGGTGCAGCAGATGTCAAGGCTGAGCACCACCTCCCCCGCTCACTCACCCGCCCTACATTTAGTATGGAGAGGGAAGAGGAGGGAGGCTAGGTCTGTTCCACCTCCTCACCATGTCCTCCTGTGCCTGCCCATGACCCCCAGCCAATACTGTGTCTGTGAAGGGGTTGTGTGGTCAGGAATTTTGAAGCAGTGTACATGATGTCACTGCCTGAGCCTGTAATGACCAGCCAGCCTCAGGTGAGTGAACTTTCCTCCCTCTCTTTCTTCCTCCCATATAATATTCCTTCCATATAATATAGTGATCTTTCCTGCCTTCCATGTGCCATAGTGATCCTTCCTTCCTGCCTTCCATGTGCCAATGTGATCATTCCTTCCATAGTGATCCTTCCTTCCTGCATTCCATGTGCCACAGCGATCTTTCCTTTCTGCCTGCGATGTGCCATAGTGATCCTATCTTCAATGTACCATAGTGATCCTTCCTGTCTTCCATGTGCCATAGTGATCCTTCCTTCCTGTCTAACATGTACCATACTGATACCATACTGCCTTTTATATACTATGAGTATTGGGACGCCTGCCTTTACACGCACATGAGCTTTAATGGCACCCCAGTCTTTACGGTTCCATATGGTATTCCAGTCTGTAGGGTTCAATATTGAGTTGGCCCACCCTTTGCAGCTATTACAGCTTCAACTCTTCTGGGAACGCCATTTACAAGTTAAGGATTGTGTCTATGGGAATGTTTGACCATTCTTCCAGAAGCGCAATTCTGAGGTCAGGCAGTGAACGTTCCAAAGGTGTTCTATCCGGTATAGGTCAGTCAAGTTTCTTCACCCCAAACTCGCTCATCCATGTCTTTATGGACCTTGCTTTGTGCACTGGTGCGCAGTTATGTTGGAGCAGGGAGACGCCATCCCCAAACTGTTCCCACAAAGTTGGGAGCATGAAATTGTCCAAAATGTCTTGGTATGCTGACGCCTTAAGAACTCCCTTCACTGGAACTAAAGGGCCAATGCCAACCCCTGAAAAACAACCCCACACCATAATCCCCCCTCCACCAAATGATTTGGACCAGTGCACAAAGCAAGTTCCATAAAGACATGGATGAGTGAGTTTGGGGTGGAGGAACTTTACTGGCCTGCACAGAGCCCTGACCTCAACCAGATAGAATACCTTTGGGATGAATTAGAGCAGAAACTGCGAGCCAAGCCTTCGCATCCAACTTCAGTGCCTGACCTCACAAATGTGCTTCTGGAAGAATGGTCAAACATTCCCATAGACACTCCTAAACCTTATGGACAGCCATCCCAGAAGAGTTGAAGCTGTTATAGCTGCAAAGGGTGGGCCAACTCAATATTGAACCCTACAGACTAAGCTTGGGACGCCATTAAAGTTCATGTGCGTGTAAAGGCAGGCTTCCCAATACTTTTGGTAATATAGTATATAAAACGGGCTTTTGAAGTGTTGCCTTTAGAAAATATAGGGTACTGAAGTTTATTGCCATTTTGCAGGCCCACACAAATTTAAGGTTTGGCGTGTCGGGTATCCATTTACTCGGTGCAACCTTGTCTTTTATATTTTACCAAAAATATGGGTAATTTATTGTTTGCCAGAGAAGCAAAGCTATGCCGCTCCAGGTGAGAGCAATCCTTCCTCTACTGATTAGGTCCAGTCCACAATCTGGATGGGTAGCCAAGAGAACAACAAGTTGACCGCACTCCAAATGCAAAAATTGTGGCTTTTATGCCAAGTTAAAACACATCATGTTAACACCGATACAGACATTGACACGGCAAAGATTGGCGCGTTTCACAAATCAAGTTTGCTTAATCATAATGTGTTTAACTTGGAATAAAAGCAAAATTTTTTCATCTTTTACATTTGGAGTGTGGTCAACTTGTTCTCTTGGCTACCAATTTATTGTGTGTGTGTTGCCCTGAAATTCACTTTAGTGTGTTTTTTACTGAAATTGAGGTAATATAGTGTGACATAAAAAAATTGGAACTACCACCATTTTATTCTCCAGGGTGTCTGCTTTCATAAAATATATGTATTGGGGTTTGTGTAATCTACCAGCCTAAAATTATTTTTTACACGTGTGCAAAAACGGCTCTGGCAGCGAAAAGCTTAATCCTTCTCCTATTGCTGCAAATGAAGGGAAAGCAAAACGGAGACAAAAGCCACATCAACATTTCCCACTTTTATTGGCAATAATCGTTTAGTTCTTTTAGGCGTAGTTAGCAGAAGGCTTCACTGGTAAAGGTGTATTGATGTGACCGATTTGTACATTAGATACAAAAGTTGGGCTATAAATATATCACAAAGTTTTACGTAGAAAAAACAGATTCTGCAGGTGTGCAAATGTTAACAGTTCAAATATATACAAGAAAATATACAACTTCATAGAACCGCCTTCTGATCCTGTTTCGGGAAGCCACGCCCACTATGATCAATTACACAGAGAGGAGAAATTATTTTTACCCTATGATCACCACCAATTGTTCATCAAGTCCGAGGGGGGGTGGGGGTTTGGATTGTCCAATGAGACGATGAATCAGGATGCAGTAAGAGATCTCCAAGGTCCGAAATCCACAAAAGATTACACAGCAATAAAAACTGGGTGGGTTAGTTGACGCATTCCATGAGATAAGTGCGCATGGATTCGATAAGATTTCAGCCCCAAGAAATTCAATCCGTATGTGGAGACGTCTTCCATAATGTGATAACTGCCTGCAGCCAAAGCTCTCTGAAGAACGGACATGAGCTCTGGGAGATGGCGCCATGGAAGCGGTAAAGGTTGGACCATCAATGAATATCTAATCTTCAGTAAAAGAACGCCAGTGGTGGTTTTATCCTCCTGGTGGAAATTCGGGGAGAGGTGATTTTGATACTGAAGAGGGGTTAAGGCAGCTGATTTTTCTTGCAATTCTGAGTTGTAGCTTCGAATTTACATGTCAAAATCTCCGTCGTACGCCAAGGTGAGCGGCTTCTGTTGAGGAAATGGGCTTTTTGGTACTTTTGGCTTTCTGCTGTAAGGAAAAAATCGAGAGAGGAAAACCGGAACTCAGCTTTGTTTATGTGACTTGAGTAGGACATGAAGAAAGGGACAAATGTTGGTTAGGAAACAAGGTCAGGGAAATGGGAAAAATAAGAATACCTAATGCTCAACTCTGGCCTTACCAGTAGTATAGGCTCCTCTCCTGAATTTGCTTAGTCTGATTCCATTGCACACTGTGAGCATATCACAATGTGCATTGGAAGCTGCAACAGATCGCCTTATTTCCTAGCTAGAGAATGTCCAGCATCATCCAGCTCAGGGTGGACAACCTGCGTCCCTTCAGTTGTTGTGGAACTTTATTTCCCATAAGGCATTGCAAGGCCAGCAGTTACAAGCAGGGTTGATTTACTAACAGCAAAAAGACTGTGCACTTTTCAAAGTGTATTTGCACTTTGCAAGAGCAGTTGCTCCAGAGCTTATAAATGAGCAGCTCTGCTGACTTCCATCATCCAATCATGTGCAAGCAAAAACACAGTTTTTTTTTTTAATTTTCCTTGCACAGGATTGGGTACACTTTGCAAAGTGAAGCTTTACCTCATTTACTAAAGTTTGGAGCAATTGCACTTGCAGAGTGCAACAGCACCTTGCATAGTGCACAGTCTGTTTGCCTTTAGTAAATCAACCCCTATATGTCCCATGAGGCATTGCAAGACTGACACTCTACGAGGTTGATTTACTAAAGGCAAATACATTTAGTTGCTCCAGAGCTTAGTAAATAAACAGAAACTCTGCTGACTTCCATCATCCAATCACGTGCAAGCAAAAAAAGCATTTTTTTTTTTTATTGTCCTTGCATGTGTAGCGGGGCGCTACTATGGGGGCCATAGTGAAAGGCGCTTTTTGTAGAGAGTTTTTTTGCTAGGATAGGCAAAATTTAGTCAGGCCTGACAATCAGTGCAGGCTTGCATGTTTTGATCTGGGCGGGGGAGTGGCCCAGGAAGAGCTGGAGATTGCAGGAAGGAACATCCCTTAGATACCCCTCCCTTTTTTTTCTAGTAGGCTCTGGAAAAAGGGGATGGATGAGGAGGTGTCACTTTCTGAAATATGTTAAGGAGCCCTGACCAATCCTCATCCTGGATTGGCAGGGGGCAGGCCTCCGTAAATACTGTGATCTACCCAGCTGAGGAGAGGAGAGTGTCGGGTGGAAGAGAGAGATATAGCAGAGGTGCTGTGGAGGCCTCTCCCGGGAAGGGAGCCCCCAGTCTGGGGGGGTGACCTTGATGCCTGGTGGCTGGAGTGCAGCCAGGAAGAGGAGTTGGTTCCTGGAGTGGCACAAAGGAGCAGGAGAGAAGCAGAGAGGCTACATAGAGGACTCTTTAAAGGATCCACCAGTGTTGGTGAGTGGCAGCCCCTGGAAGCTGGATGAGAAGGCTGGAGCAGGTTGGGAGAAGACAGTGGACAGTCTGTAGAGGTTGGAGGAGCCAGTCAGGGGAAGGAGCGTCACTGTACAGGGAGGTAGGCCGGTAGGGCCTGGAAGATGGATGGGCTGGGAGTAGTAGTTAACCAGTGCCCAGCTAGCACCAACATACTTAGCTACACAATTAACGGCATGTGGCTTCACAACTGGGAGCCCGTGGCCCTTGCTCACATAGGGTGGTCTAGAGGTCCTGCTAACAGTAGAGTAGGCCTCATCATGTGCTAGCTGTGGTGGAAGAGGAAGTGTAATGGAGGTTTGCTAAATTGCCTCTCAGGCCTGTAATAACAAGTGTATGTGCAGGAGAGGAGAAGGAGAAGAGTAACGGTCAGCAATGTGCTGGAGGAAGAAGGAGTGTATATACAGTAGGTGTATATAGAAGGTCCCGTGATTTGATCTTTGGGCACCCCACAGTCGTCCCTATACCTACCCACGTTTATCCCCTAAATATAAAAACAAAACAAAGTACCGGCCTGTTCAGTGACTCCGGGTGTGTGGAAGATCATGATTGAGGGCAGGTGGACCACAGCTACCAGCCACCCCTAAGGGGGCACATGGCTACATATGTGATTGGGTACTCTTTCCAAAGTGTAGCTTTACCTCATTTACGAAGCTCCGGAGCAACTGCACTTGCAGAGTGCACAGTCTATTTGCCTAAAATCAACCCCATCATGTCCCATGAGGCATTGCAAGACTGAGGGGTTAATTTACTAAAGGCAAAAAGACTGTGCACTTCGCAATGTGCAGTTGCTCCAGAGCTTAGTAAATGAATAGAAGCTCTGCTGACTTCCATCATCCAATCATGTGCAAGCAAAAATGCTGTTTTTTAATTTTCCTTGCACGTGATTGGGTATTCTTTGCAAAGTGAAGTTTGACCTCATTTACTAAGCTCAGGAGCAACTGCACTTCCAGAGTGCAATTGCATTTTAAAAAGTGCACGTCTATTTTCCCTTGGTAAATCAACCCCTGAGAGTTACAAGCATGACAGATACATGTTGGGAGTTGTAGTTCTGCAACAGCTGGGGGGCGGGGTTGCAAGTTGCCCACCCCTGATCTAGCTCTTTCCTCTCTAGTCTGACTGTCCCTGGCCTGCCACTTTCATTCATTGGATTTCAGTTCTATCAATCATGGAGGATCAGCATCACATCTGGGTATTACCTACAAACTGCTCCAGACTGGCATCTGCCCATCATAGCATTTTGATATTTGCATAACTCCTCCCAAGAGACAGCCCACTGCTTACATCATGCTGTGACATTTTTAGAAGTACGGCACCCTGCTGACCTATTCTACCAGCCATAAGCATTGCATAGAGAAGCAGAGAGACTCAGTGATGACATCACTGTGTCTAAAATAAAGTGTGTAATGAAAACAGGTATCATTTCATAAGCTTGTATGCATGTTGATGAGGGGGTAAAAGAGGGACTACAGAAGGCAAAATATAAGTAGATAAAACTTCCACGTTAGAATGTATCTAAACCTAAAAACAAAAGATTTGCAGCTTATCAGTCTTTAGAGGAGGTGGCAGCATTCATTTTTTAAAAGTGATTCTAAACCTTATTTTTTTTATTAATAGCAAACATGTTATACTTACCTGTTCTGCACAGAGCAGCCCCGATCCTCCTCCTCTGGGGTCCCCTGCCGGTGCTCCTGGCTCCTAGTGCCTTCCAAGTACCCCCTCTAGCAAGCCACTTGGTTGGAGGGGTACTCATGCGGGTTTGCATCCTTAGACAGACAGTGGGGCTTTGTCCTGCTCCCCCTCCATAGGATTTGATTGACAGCAGCAGGAGCCAATGGCTCCCCCTGCTGCTTCCATGTCCAGCAAGGAGGGAGAGAGCCGCTGCTCGGGTTTAAGTATAAGGGGGGGAATCCTGGACACAGAAGGAATTTTTTTAATTACCTAGGTGGATGCAACATCTGTCCCCCGCCGGCTCTAACACTGAGAACCGAGTGATCAAACACAGCTAATCGCTCGGTTCGCAGGGTTCCCTGAGCAGAGAGCTGGTGACTATCAGTCAGCAGCTCTTTGCTCTGCCCCCCTGCGCTCACTAAAGTGCTGGGCTATGGAGGGGGCAGGAGCGGCCGGTTCAGGCTCTCAGTGGTTCGTGGGAGGTCCAAGCAATTGGGCGGGACCTGACCATATGGTTGTGATTTTGCCCAAGCCTGGACTGGCTCTGTGATGTCAGCCAACAGCGGGCTTCAGCCCGCTGTCTGCCGAAAATGGGTCATAGGAGTGCAAAACGAATTTCACTCCCGTGATCCATAGGAGAAGTACAGCTGAACAAGCTTTGGCTGTACTTTTACTTTAATGCAGAGAATGCAATAAAGTAAAAAAAACCTCAAGGCTTTAGAAAACTTTTAGCTACAAGCATTTTGTACAGGTACAGAAAATACCTTTTGATCCTGCCAAAAATCTAGTGTGTTACTTTCCAAGCATTAAACTCAAGTCTCAAACTCAGTTATCAGCTTAGTTCTTTGTGGACTACACAATCTCCCCTTCCTATGCAATGGAGATGAGCAGAGAGGGAGGTGTTTGTAGTCCAAATCAGGGGAGCAGCCTAGTGTGAAAACACTAATCTTCCATAGATACAGTGCAGGGAGTGTTGTTACCCTAGGCCAGGAGGTGTTATTGACAGATCACCAGGTGAAAAAAGCCTGAATAAAAAAGAAAGCTAATGTAGCCACCACATCTGGACTGGTAATCTGCACTTCATTTTGGATTCTTGGGTTTAGATATAGTTTAAATTTTAAACATTGCAACTATTACATTCAAACCTGAAACAAGAAAATGGATGTTATTTCTAAAGTTAAAGCAGTTGTAAAGGATCTTTTTGTGTGGCCCCATAGCAAGCTGCTTGCTATGTAAGCACACCTGCTGGCTCACTCCTGAGCCAGTCTCTGTGTGTCCATAGACACACATGGCTTAGCTCGTCCATTCACAGGATTTGATTGAAAGCAGCAGGAGCCTGTGACTCCCGCTCCTGCCTCTCTGACCTATGAGGAGAGGACCAAAGACCAGCGCCACTGCAGACGGGCACAGAGCTGGACCGAGATAGGACTCGGGTAAGTATAGGGAGGTGAGGTAGTGATGCGAGTGATGGGACATTTTTTACCTTAATCCTGGGAATGTCTTGGCATTAGAACCACTTTAAGGCCCAGCTCCAGCTAAAATGGGTTAGAGCCTCTCTCAGTTTTTATTGCCATATGGGTGGTGAGATGTGAAATATTCCCACAGGGCCACAGATAAAAACAAAAACACTTTTATAGTGGAAGATAGGCTGGAACTATCCTTGCCTTTCAGTCCTGATGACTTCTAGTCCAGGAACAGGAAGTGAGCTCACAGAAATGAACACCTGACATTTTAAAAGAGAAGTATGGGAATTTGTTTTATTTTAGAATCATATTTACCTAGGTGGATGCAGCATTGGTCCCCCGCCAGCTCTAAGACTGAGAACCGAGCGATCAAACATCGCCGTTCGCTCAGTTCTCACAGCTCAGTGAGCAGAGAGCTAGTGACTGTCAGTTATTGGCTCTCTGCTCTGCCCCCGGAGCGCTGGGTTGTGGAAGGGGCGGGAGTGGCTTTCTCAGGCTCTTAGCGGCTCACTGAGAGGCTGAGTCAGGTGCCGGGCGACGATATGGTTGCAATCTTTCTGGAGCCTGGACCGGCTTTGTGATGTCAGCCAACAGCAGGCTTCAGCCCGCTGTCTGCTGAAAATGGGTGACAGGAGTTCAGGATGATCTGCACCTCCTGTGATCCACAGGAGAAGTACAGCCAAACTAGCATTCTATGCATTAAAGTGTTACTAAACCCACAACAGTAAAAATCAGTCTGTATGTGCAGCATAGCATGCTTGTTATACTCACTGTGGAACTTAAGGGGTTAATCCTCTGCATTGTGTAAAAAGGCCCTTTTATCCTGTATGGACAGATCCTTCCCTCCTGCCGGGTCTCTCTTGGCAAGGCCAGATAATACACAGTGAGGGTAGTCCTCCTGCACATGCTCAGTTTAGTCTCTATTGCTGGAGAGTAAATTTCCTTGTTTTCAGAGCTAGACAGGTCACATTATATTGACATCGCATATGTGGGCGTGTATACAGGCTATAGTGGAAATCTCCTTCTACTTGAACACTCAGCACTCTGCACACCCTGCAGTTTATCACGTGACAGTGGTATACAGATCAGCCAAAAAGGTATACAGTGGCAGTATTTTAATGTAAAAAGAAGATTTATAAGCTGTGGGCACTGTGGAGGGGGGGTCAGATGAACTATTTTCATATTACTGGGTTTAGTAACACTTTAAGATAAAGAGCCTTCTGTGTGCAGCAGCTCCCCTACTACTTACCTGAACCCCATCTCGATCCAGCAATGTTGCATGAGAGACTTGTCTGTTCGAGACTCTCCCTCCTCATTGGCTGAAACAGCAGCAAAACGCCATTGGCTCCTGCTGCTCTCAATCAAAGTCAGTGAGCCAATGAGGAGACAGACGGGATAGGCCCGGGCCATGGCTCCATGTCTGAATGGACACACTGATCTGTGGCTCAGCTTGGGTACCCCCTTAGCAAGCTGCTTGCTGTGGGGGCACCCAACAGGAAGGAGGGGCCAGGAACGCCGAAGAGGGACCCAAGAAGAGGAGGATCTGGGCTGCTCTGTGCAAAACAACTGCACAGAGCATGTAAGTATAACATATTTGTTATTTTTAATCAAAATAAATTGAGACTTTAGTGGCACTTTAACTTTTCCTTAATCCACCGAATACTAAACAAAGAGACTTTTAGCTTGAGATAGGCAACAATAAACCATCCTTATAGCAGGCACGTGTCTTCCATTACCTTCTAGAGCAGGGGTCTCCAAACTTTCTAAGCAAAAGGGCCAGTTTACTGTCTTTCCGACTTTAGGAGGGCCGGATTATGGCTAGCGGGAGTAGAAAATGCCTCAGACTTGGTGGTCAGCGGGAGTAAAATATTTACCTAACACCTGCAGTAGGAGGTATTAGTATTAGTGGGAAAAATGATCTCCATTATTGGCATCAGTGGGAGAAATAGTGTCTCATGGTTGGTATCCATGGAAGGAATAGTGCCCTATAAGGTGCAAGAATAATGCCCATCATTGGTGTTAGTAGACAAATACTGTTCCATCATTGGTATTAGTGGGAGGATAGTGCCCTATTATTGGTATTAATTGGAGGAATAGTGTCCCATCATTGCTTAAGTGGGAGGATTAAGGATATGGCGGGATAAAGGCAAGCAAAGTGCCACATCTGGCCCACGGGCCGCAGTTTGGAGACCACTGTTCTAAAGATTCAACTCCACTTGAGTTGAATGACAATATCTATCATTTTGGCTGTTGTTACCTAGAATGTTAGTACCTACCAGACCAAGTAAGAGATGAGGATTAGGATAATCAGTATAAGAAAACTCCCTGCACACATAACGTAGACCCAAAGACTCAACCGGCCATCTGTAAAACATAAAAACAAATGGTATCAACCAGACAAATGTATATCCTGATTTATACAAAGTTAATAAATAGCTTGTACAAAAACCAATGGATAGTAAGATGTATAGTGGCCAAAACCATAAGGGCCCATTCCCATTATGCATCACTTTAACATCTGAATGAGCTGTTAGTGCACCCTAACCCCTTCCTGCTGACCGTACGCAGATATATGACCTCAATGAAGTGGGCCTTTATTAGTGGGGCCGCATATCTGCATACCTGTATTTGTGCTGCACGCACACCGCACAGCGTGCAGAGACTGAGCTCTTACTGGGAGCCCCGGGTCCTGTATTAGAAATCGGGACCCAAGTCCCAGACCCACAGTCTCTAATTGGCTATCACAGTGATCAATCACTGTGCAGCCTGTCCATGTGTTTACTTCCTCTTCTGAATGGATAGAGGGGTTTATTTACTAAAAGCAAATCCAGTGTGCACTACAAGTGCACTGAAAGTGCACTTGGAAGTGCAATCATTGTAGATCTGAGGGGGACATCCAAGGAAAATAAAAAACAGCATTTTTGCTTGCACATGATTGGATGATAGAAATCCCCTCATTTCAGATCTTCCCCTCAGATCTACAACGACTGCACTCCCAAGTGCACTTTGAGTGCACTTGTAGTGCACAGTGGATTTGCCTTTAGTAAATCAACCCTAGAGTATCTTCCCTCTCCATTCACATAGAGAGAAACATAGGGGTGGGCTTCAATCAGAGGCTACCACACGACCCTCGCACGGTGTATCGTGCGAGGGTCGTGTCTCTGGCCCCAGAGTAAAACCGGGGTGCCCGGGGTATGATTGCTGGCCCTGGACCTTGTGGGTTAAAACCCAGTGGACTAGCGACACCATCGGAGACTAACTTCGGGTGGGGATACAAAGAGAGATACACTTACCTCTCCCTTCTATGAGATCCCAACTAAATGATTTCCGTTTAGGTGACACGTGATGTTCACGTGAGTTTCACGTGAACCCTCACGTCAGCAACATCTAGACTCCCCTTCTAGACTTTACTCCCCTAA
>BLSH010078837.1:1147377-1179077 GCA_018402905.1 Glandirana rugosa | reverse complement strand
CCTCCCACTGACACCAATGATGGGACACTATTCCTCTCACTGACACCAATGATGGGGCACTATTCCTCCCACTGATACCAATGATGGGGCACTATTCCTCCCACTGATACCAATGATGGGGCACTATTCCTCCCACTGATACCAATGATGGGGCACTATTCCTCCCACTGATACCAATGATGGGGCACTATTCCTCCCACTGATACCAATGATGGGGCACTATTCATCTCTTTAATACTAAAGAAGGAACACTACTTACTCCCATTGGCCACAGTCAGGCCCCCTTAAAATCTGAATGACAGTCACCCAGCCCTTTGTTTAGAAAGTTTGGAGACCCCTGGTTTAGATCAATGCATATTCATGTGTTAGAATGGCCCAGTCCCAGTCCAGACCTAAATCCAATTGAGAATCTGTGGCAAGACTTGAAAATTGCTGCTCACAGACGCTCTCCATCCAATCTGACAGAGGTTGAGCTATTTTGCAAAGAAAAATGGGCAAAAATGTCCTCTCTAGATGAGCAAAGCTGGTAGAAACTTCCCCAAAAAGACCTGCAGCTGTAATTGCAGTGAAAGGTGGTTCTATAAAATAATGACTCAGGGGGCTGAATACAAATGCACGCCACACTTTTCAGATATTTGTAAAAATATTTTGAAAAACATTTATCATTTTCCTTCCACTTCACAATTATGTGACACTTTGTGTTGGTCTATCACATAAAATCCCAATAAAATAAATTTACGTGTTTGGTTATAACATGACAAAATGTGGAAACTTTCAAGGGGTATGAATACTTTTTCAAGGCACTGTAAAGACATCTGACTTTCTTTGACTTTTCTGACCAGCATATATGTTTTAGGTAAGCAACTTAGAAAACACTAAAGTTCAGCACGATAGCCAGACAACTAAGATTTACAGAAGGTGGTCTAGCGCAGTGGTTCTCAACCCTGCCCTCAAGTACCACCCAACAGGCCGTGTTTGCAGGTTTTCCTTTGTCTTGCACAGGTGCTTTAAATTAGAGCCAATGGCTTGGTATTTTGGACAACTATTTTATCTAAGAGAAATTCCCACAACATGGCCTGTTGGGGGTACTTGAGGACAGGGTTGAGAACCACTGGTCTAGCAGACCCCTATAGTTCACATACAGAAAATATTTTACGGCAATGCAACAAAACATCCACTGGGTGGCAGTGTACCCCTTCAAAACTAAACACTGCCCAAACCTACATTATATGGTGGGTACAGGGATAATGTTTCTGAAATTGTGCTGATTATATAATGTGAGCTTATAAGTAGGTTACCTGCATACAGTAAGAAAATGGTTTTCTGCATGGCGGGTCGCAGTGCCGAGCTGCAGCGGGTCGAGAGTTTGGAGAGCAGCCACCTAGGAGAAGAAAATATGAGTTTGTACAATTATTAGGTCTGCTTGGAGCACTCTCGAGTCTGGCTGAGTTTTTGTTCCTTTGTCTTGCTCTCTGTAAGAAGTCTCGATAGAGTGGTGGCAAAATCGATAAACCTCCCATTGTACACCTTATTATACAGTTTTCAGGACTATTTTGTTTCCACCGTGATAATCATACTACTAGCATTGGAAAGCTTAAAAAAAAGGACTTCAGTAAAATGTCACATTTATTTAATTTTTTTTATGTATTCCTTAAATAGTAAAAATCTCTATTTTCCCCAATTCAGCCAGTGTAGTCACTGGAAATCTGCTCTTATATTCCCTGCTTAAAAAATAACATGAAAGACGCAAATTGATGCAGCTCTGTATTCATGATACTTTTTTAAATGCAAACTGTGTAACCTGAATTTGACTTGGCATTACCCCCATACAGCATACCATATTAGTATACAGCAGAGCTCAGACTGTGGGAAGGAGACACAACACCAGGAGCCAATCAGTTGTGCTGCAGCATAAGCTGCATGCTGATAGGAGGAGAAAGCAGAATGTGCGGAGGGGAGCTCCTCAGTCTGCTGCTTATTGTTTCACTGTCCAGTCACAGGTTGGGAGAGGGACAAGACCCATAAGTGTTACCTAAAGTGTTACTAAACCCACAACGGTAAAATCAATTTGTATATGCAGTAAAGCATGCTGGTTATACTCACTGTGGAACCTAAGGGGTTAATCCTCTGCATTATATAAATGCTCCTGTATGCACAGATCCTCCCCTTCTTGCATTGCTCCCAAATATGTCCGGATAAGACAGAGTTAATGGAGTCAGGCTGCACATTCTCAGTTTGGTGTGTATTGCTTTTTTTTCTTCTTGGAAGTGTGCATGTGATCAGCACTGTCCAGATAGAGGATCAGAGGTCCTGCAGCCAGCCAGTGCAGTATGAAAACTCCTCCTACAAGCCTTAGCCAGATACTGATAGAAGTCACAGACTGCTATATACTGCTGATAAGAAAATGCATTTAGCAGTTCATATTTACTAAAAAATGCATTTCCATGTTCTGTGTACTGTGGAAGACCAGATATAGTGAATGCAGGGTCCTGGGTTTAGTAGCACTTTAACTTCAGCAGAAATCAGGTCTTACTAGGCTTACAGTGATTCTAAGGTCATTTTTTAGAAAACAAACATGTCATACTGATGATGATGATGTCATCCTCTTCTGGGATCCTCCACTGGCTCTCCTGGCTCCTCCCCCCGCAGAGTTCCCCCATAGCAAGCCACTTGCAATGGGGGCACTTGTGTGTGCTGGCTCCAAAGCCATCCATTGACACACAAAGTACAACCCGGCCCCGTCCCCACTTCCTCTTCACCAGCTGTGACTGACAGCAGCAGGAGCCAATGGTCTGTTGCTGTCTCTGAGCCAATAAGGAGGAGGAGAGCCGCTGCTCTCATGGACATCGCTGGATGAGGCTTAAGTTAGTATTGGGGGAAGGGGGAGCTGCATGCAGAACCTTTTTTTTAATCTTAATGCATAGAATGCAATAAGTTAAAGACCTTCTGCCCTTAGGACCACTTTAAAGAATAACGAATGAAAGGAGCACCAGACCAAATGGTAAAAGAGCCCAAATCACTTAGGTTCATATATAAAGAAGCCAATGCGTTTCAGCGGCCAAATTGCTCCTCTTTCATCAGGGCTTGAGGTCGACTTTCAATGAACTCAAACACAGGCTTTATTATACTGATCTGTATGGATTAAATATAATCAAATCCCTCTTGTATTGATTTGTATTGTAACTGTACTGTCTGCCCCCATGTTGTAAAGTGCTACGCAAACTGTTAACGCTATATAAATCCTGTATAATAATAATAATATAAACCAGATTAAGGGTCAATTGCAATGTTTGGAAAGACCACAGCAAGTAATTTCTATGTAGCGCTACCACGCTTAATATTGCATGTTCTTCTGTGCAGCCTTGAGCCTGTGAACTTTCCAGTCTTTCCACTCTAGGTTCAGACATGATGTGTATACCTTTAAATAACACACTGAGACAATGCAAACTGATTTCAGCCCTTTTGGATTTACTCAATAAAAGGTGAGACTTATAGGAGTGTTAATTCGGCCAAATCCTGGAAGAACAGCCAAGATTCAGCTGAGGTAACTCTTAGAGTTAAATAGAAATGGCATTAACAAGTAAATGACACTGGTGTACAAAGTAACAGACAATAAAAAATGGATTTCTTAAAGGGTATTTCGTTGTTGTTATTAGTACTACTAGTACTAAAGGGGAAACTCAGGCCGGCCTACAATACCCTTTATCCAAATGATAGATGGAGTAGTGTAGATACCAATAACGTGTCCCCTTTAAGAGCAATGAAAAGACTGTTTTCCGAATACAAGGCCTTGCAATTATCTTCACCGGCAGTTGGAGCTCAGAGAAGCAAAGAATTCCTAAATGTGGCAAAGCGATCAGCAATCAATGTAGGGAACCTTGACTAGACTAGTGACAAATCTTCTTGGCAATTTGAGTCTAAGATGTCCGTATACAGTGTTCAGAGTGATGTGCCAATGGTTGGTAACTGGAGTTTTGGGCATGTGCCCGCTCACCAATCCTGATGACCATAGTGGTTAACCGCTAAACAATACAAATCTGCTCTTTTGGCAAGCAAGAAGAGACAGCTGTTCAGTCTGCTGTGGACTGTCTGACACCTTAGCTGTCAGCGGTGCTTCTGGGGTACCCCTGGTGTAGGGAGCAGAGTCCGTCCCACCTGGGCTGGAACCACAGATACTGTGGATAGTGTGGTAGGCCACAATCTTCCCAACGAAGCGGCGGAGTGGTGCTCACTCAATGGATCCAAGGAAGTAAGAGCCCGAGGGCCTACTCGGCGGGTCCTGTCCCATCATTCTCCTTGGATGAGTGCTGGGAGTTGTGGTTTCCACACGATTTAACAGTTCAGTGATGATGGTATAAATAACTACAATTCCCACAATGCAACACTCAGAAAGATGACGCAGATAGTCTAAGCCCGGCACTACAGGGAACATGAACAGTCTTTACAGAAGAAGGTTATGTCTGCATATCAGGTAACCATGGTCCGCGCTCGGCTACATCTAGATTGTGGCCCCCTGGGCAGATATCCCAGGTCTTCTACTGAGGGTGGAGCAGTGACACAATGGGGTTGATTTATTTAAACTGGAGAGTGCAAAATCTGCAACCAATCAGCTTGCAGTTTTTTTGGCAAAGCGGCTTTTAAACAGGCGGAAGTTAGAAGCTGATTGGCTACCATGCACAGCTGCACCAGATTTTGTACTCTCCAGTTTATAAAATCAGCCCCAATGCTTTGCATTCATAGAGCAGGAATGGGTACAAAGCAAGAGTTTGCGAATTACTTTATGAAACATTTGACAGGTAAAATGGGTCCTATTTGTTTTTTCATCTGCGTATTTCCTTGCTTGGCTGCAGTTGAATGTAAATATATTTTTATGCCATTATTTGCATATAATGGATGTTAAAGAATAACCTAACTGGAAGTAAAAACTGGATATAAAGGCAGTCAAACCAGCTGTCAACAAAAACCCACTGAATACATTACTGCATTACCATTGCTATTATTATGCAGGATTTACATAGCGCCAATGGTTTACACAGCTCTTTACAACACGAGGGCAGACAGTACAGTTACAATACAATTTAATACAGTAGGAATCAAATCGTCCTGCTCTTAAGAGCGTACAATCTAAGAAATTATTAATAATGTATTATTACATTAATGTATAATTCAATGTATTAATGCATTGCCAATAACTGTATTATTATTATTGTATTGTAAAATATTATTAACTGATTATTGAGTATGTTACTGCATTGTCATTATTAATATTATCATTATAGTATTCATTTATTTTTGATTGCCTATTACACTCCATGACCTGAATGTGCTTCTTCTTAAGCCACTCCTTTGTTGCCTTGGCGGTATGTTTTGGGTCATTGTCCTGCTGGAAGACCCATTCACAACTCATCTTCAGTGTTCTGGCTGAGGGAAGAAGGTTCTCATCCGAGATTTTACAATACATGGTTCCATCTATTGGCCACTAAATGCAGCAAAGTCGGCCTGGACCTATAGCAGAGAAACAGCCCCAAAGCATCATGTTTCCACCTCTGTGCTTGACTGTAGGGATGGTGTTCTTAGGGTCATAGTCAGCATTTTTCTTCCTCCAAACACGCAATTCGAAGTTAATGCCAAAGAGCTTAATTTTGGCCTCATCTGACCACAGCACTTTCTCACAATCCTTCTCTGAATCATTTAGATGTTCATTGGCATGACTGTACATGTGCCTTCTTGAGGAGGGGGACTCACAGTGTTTGGAGGAAGAAAACTGCTGACTGTCACCCTAAGAACACCATCCCTACAGTCAAGCACATGTGGAAACATTATGCTTTGATGCTATTTTTCTGGTAAAGGTACAGGCTGACTTTGCCACATTATATTGTAAAATCTTGGATGAGAACCTTCATCCCTCAGCCAGAACACTGAAGATGGGACATGGATGGGCCTTTCAGCATGACAATGACCCAAAACATACCGCCAAGGCAACAAAGGAGTGGCTTAAGAAGAAGCACATTGAGGTCATGGAGTGGCCTAGCTAGTCTCCAGACCTTAATCCTTTAGAAAATTTATGGAGGGAGCTGAAACTTCAAGTTGCCTAGCGACAGCCAAGAACCTTAAGGATTTATAGAAGATCTGTAAAGAAGAGTGGACCAAAATCCCTACTGAGATTTTTGCAAGCCTGGTCACCAACTACTTACCTCTGTGCTTGCCAACAAGGGTTTCTCTACCAAGCACTAAGTCATGTTTTGCTTAGGGATGAAATACTTATTTTACTCGCTGAACTGCAACTCAATTTATAACATTTGTATCATGTTTTTTTTGGGGATTTTTGCTTGATATTCTGTCTCTATCATTTAAAATACACCTATGATAGACCGTTCATTTCTTTGTAAGTGGGCAAACCTACAAAATCTGCAGGGAATCAAATAATTATTTTCCCCACTGTATAAGAAACACATTGGGGTTTATTTACTAATACTGGAGAGTGCAAAATTTGGTGCCAGCTTCCAGGCTTTATTGTCAAAGCTTGATTGAACAAGCTGAGGCTAGAAGCTGATTGGCTAACATGCACAGCTGCACCAGATTTTGCACTCTCCAGTTTTACTAAATCAACCCCTATTCTTGCTTTTAGCAGTGTGTGATAAGTTTGCTAATATATCAAGTATAACAGGTTTTAGGCTGGTTTCACACGGGAGTTCCGGTTTTTTGTTCAGTTCAGTCACATTTCTTTTTGTAAAAAAAACGGATCAAAAACGGATACGGATGTAAATTTTTACATCCGTTTTCATGTCCGCTGTCATCCGTTTTTTACAAAAAAAAAGTGACTGAACTGAGCTTCAAACACTGTATATAGCTGGTTGCTAAGGAGGGGGCCGGGGAAACTGGCCGCCGCGTCCTTAACAGCCGATGAGTCATCAGCTGTCAGCGGGATGACAGCTGAATGTAAAAAAAAAAAAAAATTGCAGGTAAAAAAAAAAAAAAAAAACTGCGAAAAAAACTTCAATCCATACCGCACCCTTATCCCAGCATGCAGCCCGGCAGGTCAGGAAAGGGAGGGCATGAGCAAGCACCCCTCCGAACCATACCAGGCCGTATGCCCTCAACATGGGGGTGGGTGCTTTGGGGCAGGGGGGCTATGCGCCCCCCCCACCCAAAAATCACTTTGCCCCCATGTTGATGGGCACAAGGGCCTCTTCCTGAAAACCCTGGCCGGTGGTTGCTGGGGTCTGCGAGTGGGGAGCTTATTGGAATCTGGCCCCCCCCCCATGTGAATGGGTATTGGGTACATACTACCCCTACCCATTCACCAAAAAGGCAGTGAAATGTAAAAAAAAAAAACAAGAGACCTTTTTTGACAATTCCTTTATTAATAGGTCTGTCTTCTCCCGCCCGGTGCAGTCCACTCCGATGCTGTCTCTCCCCTAGACATCTCTTCCCACCGCCATCTTCTCCTGCTGCCGTCTCTCCCGGTGCCTTCTCTCCCGCCACCATCTTCTCCTGTCGCCGCCTCTCCTGATGCCTTCTCACCCGCCACCGTCCTCTTCCTCGCCGTCCGGTTACCCGATAAAAAATTAAAAAGCCGCTGTTCTTCTGTTGCCGTCTTCCTCCACTGTGTTGCCGTCTGCTGTCTGGCATCTGTTATATAGCCATGGGGCATGGCTATCTGATGACTTGAGCCCATCCTTGTGATATCACAGGGTGCGGACACTCCAGGTGACGTCATCTGATGGCCTCACCCCATGGCTATATATCAGATGCCAGACAGCGGACGACACCACAACGGAGGAAGATGGCAACAGAAGAACAGCAGCTTTTTAATTTTTTTAGCAGGTAAACGGTGTCGAGGAAGAAGACGGCAGCGGGAGAGAAGGCATTGGGGAAACGGCGGCAGGAGTGAAGGCAGCAGGAGAAGATGGCGGTGGGAGAGAAGGCACTGGAAAAGATGGCAGGAGAAGACGGTGATGGGAAGCGACAATGTCGGAGAGGATGGCACCGGGAGGAGACAGAGCTATTAATAAAGGAATTGTCAAAAACTGGCTAGTTTTTTTATTTTTTTTTTTTACATTTCACTGCCTTTTTGGTGAATGGGTAGGGGTAGTATGTACCCAATACCCATTCACATGGGGGGGCGGGATCTTGGGGCCCCCAGATCCGATAAGCCCCCCACCTGCAGACCCCGACAACTACTGGCCAGGGTTGTCGGGAAGAGGCTCTTGTCTCCATCAACATGGGGGCAAGGTTCATTGGGGTGGGGGCGCAGAGCTTCCCCTGCCCCAAAGCACCCAAACCCCATGTTGAGAGCATGAGGCCTGGTATGGTTCGGGGGGGGGGCGCTTGCTCTTCCCCTCCCTTTCCGGACCTGCCAGGCTTCATGCTTGGATAAGGGTCTGGTATGGATTTTGGGGGGGACCCCATGCCATTTTTTAAAAAAATGTTGGCCATACTAGACCCGAAGGGCCTGGTATGGACCTGGGGGGGCCCACGCTGTTTTTTTCGCAATTTTTTATCTTTTGTATATTCAGCTGTCAGCGAGGAAAAACGGACATACGGAACGCCCATGTGAAAGGACCCTAATGGCCCGTACAGACGATAGGAAAATCGGAAGACAGATCGTCTGTTTTTTTTTTTTTGCATGCTAATCTCAGATCGAATCGGAAGAGTTTACTAAAGTTGTGAAAATTCTCGTACGACAGAATTAAAAATCGGAAGTGATGTCATGTGTTGTAGTGTATTTGCATTGTATTTTCGGACGACAACTGTACTGATTAAACAAAAATTGTACGATCTGGTATCGTCCGAGAAAAAAATTTGTGTTTGTCCGATCGAATAATATCGGATGAACTGTCATGATCGGCTCTCGAAAGCTCTGCACTAATGATCCGATTATTGTACGATCGCCTCGAAAGCGGGATTTTTCGTCCGATTTTCATAGAGTGTGTACGGGCCATTAGGCTTCATGTACACTTCTGCTGGTTTAGGAACAGTTGAGCGTTTTTTTCAGCTGCCCCTGAACTCTCCTCTGTGTTATCTTATCAGTACATTTACACAGGGTGGTTTACAGTTTTTTTTTGGAAAGCAAAAAAAATGCGTTCAGGACAAATGTTCAGAGGCATTTGAAACGCCAAATGCCTGTAACAACTTGTAAACACGGTAACTGACGCTTAGCTGCGTTTCGTTTACAGGCGTTTTTAATGGAGCCACATCTTTGAAAAAAAAAACGCTTCTAAACGCAAAGGGGCTAAACATGGCATGTAAACGCGGGAAAACGGACGTTTTTAAACGTCGATTACTATCTGTCAAGTTGAATCGTCCAGGAGAAGTTTTAAAAATCATTAGAACTCTGACAGTTTTCTGATCTTTTGTTTGTAAGATGTCCATAGATCACGTTGTATGGTCAGATCCCGCTAACGTTTCAAGCCAACCTGTCAACCTTTATGTGGTTTTAAAGGTTGAGAGTTCCCCATGTGGTGTCTGCTATCACCTTTATCCACCAGAAAAGTCTCCTCTTATTCTGGGCACACTGCCACTAAGTGCTTCGGCTTTTGCAGCTTTAAATGAACTTGTCAGAAACCTGGACAATGCACGCTGAGCAGACGAGAAAAATGCATTACTTTTCAGTTACTTTTCAGTGAAAACCACATGTCAGAATGGTCAGATAAGAATAAGCAGCTGAAGTTATTTACAGATCTTGATTTTCCTATAAAAGTCATGCTTGGACCCACCCTCTTTTACTTCTTAGTGGCCTCCTGATCTGCTCAGTGAGTATCTCTATCAATTAAAGGGCCAATAGGGGAGGTGTGAGGACGTTACAAAACACCCAGTATTCTAGTATAGGAAACACAATGAAATCTGTTTTCTCATGTTACACAATAATCTAAATTTGTTTTCTAGTAAAGTAAAAATACATTTAATTACATGTAATAACTGTAATTATAAGTGAAAAATATATTGTGATAATTGAATAATAAATATAATAATTAAACCATGAGAAAACAGTGATTACTGCCAGCGGCTATAGACGGTGGCAATAATTAAACGCTATAAATCTGACATGCTGGTTGTTGATCGACTTGGGTACAATGAATCTGCCCATAGAGTGATCGAATCTCACCCAGTGCCTACTGAACTGGCCGAGATTCAATCCATATATGGCTGTCTTTAGCCTTTATTTCATATTCTCTTGCCCATAAAAACAAAAAAAAAACCATAGCTTACACATTTCAGCATCAGTTGGCCTTTATCATAGCTCAGTTACTACAGTCATACCCCGCTTATTGTGTCCTCACTTTAGGTACACTCGCGAGTACGGACACATTGGTGTCTATGGCAAATCTTGGTCAGCTTGACATGGCACTGCTCCCGGTTTTTTCATTTAACATTGGCGTCTATGGGGAAATATAGGTCAGCTTGACATGGCACTGCTCCCGAACCATAAGTGACAGGGACACCAAACATGGGGAGCACAGAGAGGGAACTACACCATATCCGATTTTGGGGTCAACCAGATTGCCTAGGTAATCTACCATGTCGTAATCCTGGGTCCCCAAGTTTGGTGTCCCTGTCACTTATGGTTCGGGAGCAGTACCATGTCAAGCTGACCGAGATTTCCCATAGAGCTAGTGAATTTACATGCATTGAGAAGTGAAAAAAGGTATTGCTTCACTTTAAGTACACTTTCGTTTTACATACATGCTCTAGTCCCATTGTGTACTTAAAAGTGGGGTATGCCTGTAGAGCAATAAAGCACCCTCCCTTTTCACTTGGGACCAGGAGGGGATCTACAAGTAGTAGCATAAACACAAACTAATTAAACATCAATTACCACTTATGTTCATTACATTTGCAACACTTTTAATGAGGACTTGGATTTTAAAAAGTTTAAAGTGATCCTGTATGGGGAAAAGATAACTAAGAAAAGCCTAATTGACAGGACAAGGAGAAGCATAGGCACCTTCTAAGAGAAAAAGCATTTATTAAAACACTAGATAAACTACTCACAAGTGTGACTTGTCTCAGGCATATAAAACAGTCACCTGGCTGTTTTATATGCCTGAGACTAGTCTACACTTGTGACTAGTTTATCTACTGTTTTAATAAATGTTTTTATACAGCTACTCTTAGAAGGTGCCTGTGCTTCTCCTTGTCTCTGCTTCTGCTTCCTACAGAGCTGCCTCGGTGAGCTGTATTGGACACCCCAAGGACTTGGACTATTATGGACTCTGGTTAGAAGCCATTGGCCCACTACCCTCCTCCCATCCCTCTGCTACCCCAGTAGCCCTGCTCAGTGCCCATCCTTGTGCCAATACCCCTACTCCTTTTGTGCTAATTTTGACAGGAGGTACCCCAAGGTGCTTGCACTTACCCTGTCTGTGGTTTCCAGAGCCCTCCAAAATTGTATTCAAATCTCACAGTGACGTTGATTTACTAAAACTAGTGAGTGCAAAATCTGGTGCAGCTCTGCATGTTATGCAAAATAAATCCAAAGAAAATTCCAAGCTTAACTCGCCAGCTGGTCTGCAACCGGCCAAATTATCCTGACAGTTTCTGTTAAAAACAGGGGTTTTGTCTGCACACATTTGCAAATACATGCGTAAGCTGCAGAGCCACTCTAAGGCACCCCATTATTACCTGCAGTCCTAACTCTTGTAAATGTATAAAAGCCTCCATAGTAGAAGCAGCTGACCAGCGGGTATGAACATCAAACTTTCCTTTCCAAGAGTTTAAAGCGTAGAAGCTTCTCAAAGTCCTCCATATCTGGTGATGGACAGCAGACACCCGATTACCAGATCGCAGCTACAGCACAGCAATTGCAATGCCGTAGAACTGAAAGAACTGTAGAATACAAAGTCCATATCACCCTTCCAGACTATTGCAGCTCACAAGTCATAAACTTGCAGGTACATAACCACCGTGGTAGATGGAACTTTACAGACAGTTCAGGCACTTGACCATCAGAGCAGATAAAACAGTTCAGGTACTTGACCATGATAGCGGATGGAACAGTTCAGGTAACTGTCCACCAGAGCAGGTGGAACTTGTACCAACAGTTCAGCTGCTGATCAGTGGCAAAGTCTTTGTAGATGGTTGCTGCTGTCAAAAGCGTTTGTCTCCTTTCTCCAATATGCTTGTGGTTAACATCAAGGCAGGTGTGTTACCAAGACTGTCAGCCCAACATTCCATAACTAACTACAATGCCCAGATAGTCCATCATAGATTTCTGAACAGTTAAATCCAGGATCCCTAGTGACCTGGCTTAACACTAAAAGGAAAAATTGGTACATGAACACCACCACCTATTTCCCACATGAACTCTACCTTACTAAACTAAACAATGTCCAACCATAAACCCAACTTGAAACTACTTTATGTGTGCATTTCCTCTGTGTATACCGGTCTCTTCCCACACTCGGGCAGGTTAACTGGCTCTTGTCTACACTGACCCCAGTATGTGCGTACATATTACCCATACAGATATGTCACCATACTTTACATGCCAGTCCAAAAAAAAACAGACTTGGGAACCTATCTCATTTCATACTCTATCTCTTGTTTATACAAATCAAACACCCCACCTTTGTAACGTTTTTTGGGGTTGTGTTCGATATGTGTAAAGAGAGATCACACAAATACTTACAATAACATTTAATAAAAGTAATGACAGATACAGATAAATATAAAGAAAATATAACTAAAGATGCTGTTTCCGCCATGGGTCCTTTCAAATATAATTGGCATGGCACAGGTAATCAGATCAGACACTTGCATGGTTGCAAGCTCTGGTGTGAGACTAACTTATTCCAGTTTTGGCTGTGGTATTTAGATTTGTATATAAGAAAATGACAACCCCCAAGGCAACTCCCTTTGCAATATGACCCCTCAAGGACTTGACCATCAGTTAACAATAACATTCCTTTGGTATAAGATAAAGCTATGCTTATGTCCTTATATGGCCTTCTTAACCTTAGAGGCTTTATTAGATATTTGTGATGCCAACCTTAGAAAGGAATATGAAATATGCAATTTCCCTATCACCATCTCAGAAAGTTGGGAGGTATGGGGAATGCTTTGTATCTCCAAAATACAGGTTTGCATTCCTCACTACATCACATTGAATATACCAAATTACTTGTGTTTGGGTGCTGGTTCTTTTGGAGGTACAAGCTTCTGTCTCATTGTATTGCTATACTCCAGCTACATACAACATGACATTGTGGAGGTTTTGACAGTCGGTAGCCAAAAACTTTTGAAGCATTCTTGAAATGTTTGTTGTTTCCATATTAACCCAATGTTGCAGAGTTTAAACCACTTAGCGACCAGTGACATGCAGTACGTCGTTGGATTGCAAGGGTGATATCTCGGTCATCATTGCAGCTGCAGCAGGCAGGTCCGCTTGCTTTCAGAGGGACCCGATCAGACCCTCCATTCTCCTCTATGGGCAGTTAGTTGTAAATGGACTTGTGTCTGTTTACACCTGGCTACCTCTAATCCGAGGGCAGCCGGGTGTAAACAGGCGGTCTGTTCACTTTAGACTGCTCATAGAGGAGAGCAGGCTGTGTTCGTGTCTGTTCTACAGAAGCGAAATGGACACAGACCTGTCATCCGACAGCTCGGCTTAGCTCAGCAGGGGATCTGTGCACAGATCCCCTGCTGAGCAAAACTGGATCCGGCCCATGTGCAAGGGCCCTAAGTTTGATGCTCAGATGTGCACAACCGTTTGGCCATATAGTGTAAGCCAGCTATAAAGCGTCCAGCAAAATAATAAATTGATGGCAACTGTGAAAGGTGGAATAATGTTTTATCGGTTCCCACCTGTGACATTTGTTCCATCGGATCGCTGACACCAAACCGTCCTCTTGTTATCCTTCCAAGGACTCATTTTCCATATGTATCGGAAACACTTGCCTCCTGCAGGTAAGCACACAAACAACACCAGTTAAATAATCGCATTATTCCTCGGTGTGTTAAACTCATTATACTCACAGCCTGCTTTAGCCAAGTCAGAATCTCTGCTGTAGGCAGCTAATTATACGTAATAGATGAGATTGGCACATTTAGTCTTGTGCGCAGTATCGCTGAAGCTGTCACACGAGAGGGAAAAGTGGGCAAAGAATATTGTGAATTTCTGGAAACAAAATCTGCTTAGCTGTACTTCTAATGAGGAACCAGTTTCCTGGAATTATTAACGATAACTGAGTTACAGCGGCTGAATAAGTCTAATCTTTTCCAGCGGTTATTAGATATGAAATTCACACTGCCAACTTACGAATCTCAGCTTTGTGTGATCCTGCCAAATGCGTCTGTGTCAAAGCTGGAGAAATAATTGTTGCTGGCATCTCTTAATATTTGTATATCGTTTCAAATGCTCAGTTAGGCATGTTAACCACTTCAGTCCCTGAAGGTTTTAACCGCTTCATGATCAGGCCATTTTTTGTGATACGGCACTGCGTTGATTTAACTGAGAAATGCGCAGTCATGCGATGTTGTACCCAAATAAAATGTATGCCCTTTTTTCCCCACAAATAGAGCTTCCTTTTGGTGGTATTTGATCACCTCTGCATTTTTTATTTTTTGCGCTATAAATAAAAAAAGAGCGACAATTTTGAAAAAAAAAAAACAATATTGTTTATTTTCTGCTATAAAACATACCAAATAAAAAAATGTAAAAAAAATCTAATTTCTTCATCAATTTAGGCCAATTTGTATTCTGCTACATATTTATGGTAAAAAAATTCCAATAAGCGTATATTGATTGGTTTGCGCAAAGGTTATAGCGTCTACAAACTATGTGATATATTTATGGAATTTTTTATTGATTGATTTATTTTTACTAGTAATGGCGACGATCAGCGATTTTTAGCGGGATAGCGACATTGCGGTGGACAAATCTGACACCTGACATTTCTTGGGGACCAGTGACACCAATACAGTGATCAGTGCTAAAAAAATGCACAGTCACTGTACTAATGATACTGGCAAGGAAGGGGTTAACATCAGGGGCAATCAAAGGGTTAAATGTGTTCCCGATGAGTGCTCTCAAACTATCAGATCTCCATATTTTCCTCTGGCAGAATGGCATTCTGCCTTGTTTACATAGGCAGATCGCTGTTCTGCCTCTACTCAGAATGATCAATGGGTCCCAGAGGACACTGCTGTGTCCAATCACAGCAGAAGCGGGTCGCTGGTTGGGTGCGCCCCAGACCCCGTGCATGAAATCACATACCTGTACGTGATTTTGCGCAGGAGGGTCGTCCAGTGTATCTGTCTGGTCCCACTCTTTGTTAATCCCACTATTGGCTAATGCTCACCCTACTAGTATTAGTTCTTTCTCCCCCCCCCCTTTCCACTTCCCCCTCCCTATTGTTATTATAACGTGAGCCATGGTGGTCTGGAGATGGGCGTTACTGGTGTTTGACCCCTAGAGGTCTGTCTTGTTCTCCTTGGGAGTCCCTCCCCTTGGGTCTCCTATATCAGAGCCACCCACCTCCTTCCCATTCAGGGTCTGAAGAAAATACGAGATGTATTGAAACGCGTCACCCTATTGGCTCCACGTTTAATGGCGTCACTTCCTGGACGCCGCACTTTAGTTTTTCCAACTTCCGGCGCTTTGTGCGTTCCAAGACGAGCTGCCAGCAATCCATAGAGTGCACAGCCAACACTGGCCAGCCGATCTGCTGCTCTACGAACAGCTCCAGCGGCATCCCATCATAGGCTTACAGCATGGACGTGACACAGCCTCTGGGCTAAACTGATTTTATGCTCCTCTTGCCCTTCACTTTGTGAGTACCCACCCTTATTTTTGTTTAATAAACTGTGGTTTTTGATTTACTGCGCGTAGGTCTGGCGCGCTTGTCTCTATTTCTATTCCTTACAGAGTTGCTTCTACTCATCTGGCTGCTGCTCCTATCCGCCTATCATTACCACGTCACCTAAGCTTTGTGCCTATGACTTATTTCAAGAGACATACAAAAAGAGACTTTATGGACTATGTTTCAGGACTGTCTTGTCTGAGGTTTGCTCCATTACTATTGACGTCATTCTCCTCTCCACATTTATCCACATAAGTCTGTTTGTGCTGCCGTTAGTATATGGGCAATAGGCTATCATAGCCTCCCTCAGAGTCTATCTCCCATTATATTGTCTATACTTTTATGTATTTCTGATACCCATTTTTTTAAATATATTGCATTATAGTATATATTATTTATTATTAATTCCTTTGCCATTAATTGTTATTTCTACATCCATATGTCCATTTGTTCTACATTATCTTCATCCTTTCTGATGAGCTACTCTTTTTTGATGAACTACTCTCTTTAGATTCACATATTCATTACAATATAGTTTTGACGTGGACGTACTTAAACATATTGAGGAAAACAAATACTGTACCATAGATGTCCTTCTTAATACCATATCTACTGATGTGTTCTCACCAGACATCCAGTCCCGCTTTTGGTAGGATAGTCAATATCATAGTGCCAGTACACGTATGAAAAGAATTGAAGATTTGATTGCAGATGCAAACCACCAATGGTGGGATGCCTTTTTCCTCAAACAATATATCTCCTCCAAGATTTCCCCCAGGGGCTTACGGGTCACCAAGGGTTGCTCCACCTTGGACCCAGATATTCGGCGGGAATGGGAGGGAGTACTGCACTCAGAAATGGATGCAGATCCTCACCACCCATATGGAAAGGAAACAAAAACACTTAGAGGTTAAACTTAGTGAACAGATTAAACACCTGACCTCCGCCCATCCTCGGTTACCCACCACATGGTTTAAAACCCTACAATTAAAATCTAAAAAATGGGAGGATGATATGATCTGCACTAAATTGGGAAAATTCAGAAGGGATGTGGATGATTTCAACTCTGGAAGAGTTTTCAATTGGAAGAGACCACAGGGCCCCCATAAACATCATATCACCTTACAGAGACCCACAGGGACCATCCGGTCCCCCCAATTTCCACCTCCCCTCCTTCCCAACCTACAAGCCCATAGGCGACCCAAGCAAGCGGGCCCTGCATTTCGAAAATTTCCCGTGGCTGAAAAGGAAAACAGAATGAGGAACCCACATAAAAATCAATCACAAAGGCAATGTTAACAGTCAACATCATGACAGGCAGCCCACCAATGGGACACCAGATGTCCCTTCACAGGAGGGAATCAGCCTCCATACCTCTCCTTCATGTACATCTCCAGCTCCTCCTCTCATCCCAGAACACACAGATACTGCCTCCACACCATCCCACACTCTTATGGATGGTGGTCATTCTTCTTCTTCAGCTACTGGTACCCTTCTCCCCCGAGACGAGGAACCTGGGAAGTCGGCCCCTAATATACCCTCCGTTCTTCCCAATCTGATCTCAGAATATCAGAACCTTCATCCAGAGGCACTTACATCTGGCCCCAATTCAGCTTCAGCGGTATCCGTCCACAATACCACGTGAACCACCTCCCACCCAGTCTTTTTTATGCCTAAGCCCCTCTTCCAGCCCGATAACGGTAACAACTACAACAACAAAAAGAAAACGCGCAGAAGAGGTAGAAGAGGGGGAAGACGTAGATGCAGATCTCAAGAATCCGGAAAAACTACGGAAACTGTGAAAATTTACAACCTTTCAGGCCACAAGCTGACCCCACAAGAAACCTCTATACTAACTCGGGGTCTTAACTTTGCCCCCTCAGCCTTCCCCAATTCTTTCACCATGTTCAAGGATCTCAATATATTTATTCGCAATCTAACCTTAAAAAGACATTTTAACATCAAAGCTAGCAAAAACACCATCACTGAAAGCAGCACTATAGAAAACACCCTATCAACGCTGGACACCTTGGTGGAATTACAGGCACTGGATGACTTATGCGAATTATACAATGATGCCCCAGTAGATAACGATGAGGATAACAAACTCCTGGTATGGTCCCAGTTGCCTTTTCCTTCTCCCGAGATTAAACATACCAAATTCAGGCCCAAGTCCACTTTTTACCCCACACAGTCCAAGGGGCCCTATGTGGAGACATTCTACCAGGTGGTCTACGATGACCTGAAGGAGCTGTGCAATAAAAATCACCGTAATAAGTCTCATTATTGCTCCATGAATCTCACTCCTGAAGAACATCTAGCCTTAGAGGCCCTAAAGAAGAATGACAATATCATCATTAAACCTGTGGATAAAGGAGGAGGTATTGTCCTCCAGGATAAGTCAGTGTATATAGCAGAGTCCCATCGCCTTCTCTCAGACTCAAGCACCTATGTCAAATTGAAGTGCGATCCATTGCCAGATTTCACCTCAGATTCAAAATTGCTTCTGAATTGGGCTCACGCTGAAGGTGTCCTTACTAAAAGCGAACTAGCCTTTTTTCATAGATCCTTCTACAATGTGCCCTACTTCTACCACTTTCCCAAAGTGCATAAGGATGCAACCAATCCACCAGGGCGCCCCATTATAGCATCCATGGAAAGCCTCACATCCTCATTTTCACAATATGTGGATCGCTTTCTGCAGCCCATAGCCCAGGCTCTGCCCGCATATATTGAAGATGGAACGCATCTCATGGAACTCCTAGAACCGTACAGTTGGGAACATTCCTATCTATGGGCATCCTTGGATGTCTGTTCCCTGTACACTTCCATACCACATAAGGTTGGCCTCTTAGCCATATCTCATTTCCTAGCGGAAGACCCCTCCCTACATCCCAGCCAGGCGGAGTTCAACCTTCAGGCAACAAAATTCTGTCTGGAACATAATTACTTCCAGTTCGAGGGCAACTACTATTTGCAAAAACAGGGAACAGCAATTGGGGCTAATTTTGCCCCCAGTTACGCCAATATCACCATGGGGCTATGGGAACTCAGACACATATGGAACAACAACCAGTCCTCTGAACATCTTGTTTTTTATGGACGTTACATCGATGATGTTATAATCATATGGGATGGTTCCCTAGAGCTTTTCCAGCAGTTTGTGTTTTTTTGCAATTCGAATATGTTTGGGCTAACATCCACTTCTGTAGCAGACCCTGAGTCTTTGTGCTTTTTGGACCTGGAGCTATCCCATTCGGATACCCAGATCATTGCAAAGAATTATTCCAAGCCTACTGCAGGAAATTCTTTTTTACACTACACCAGTTGTCATCACCCCAGGTGGGTCCGCAATGTACCAAAAAGTAAATTCCATCGCCTCAGAAATAACTGCACTAAACTAGAGGATTACATCATACAGAGTGAACTCCTGAAAAATAAATTTATTGAAAAAGGATATCCGCTGTCACTGGTCCAGGAGGCTGCACAACAATATGCAGTAGATACCCCACCTAGTACTAAAGGCAATATTCAAGGGCCCATCATTACATTCATTACTCAATACCACAATCATTTCCGTAAAATGGAAAACATTTTCTGTAACCATTGGGCTATATTAACCAAGGATCCACATCTAGCACCATCTATCTCAGAGGCCCCTAAATTTGCTTATAGAAAAGCAAGAAATGTGAAAAGCAAAATTGCTCCCAGCAAGATAAAATCGTCTGCTTAAATGAGTACCTTCAAACAACTGACCCTGGTCCCTCTGGTGGGAATGTACCGCTGTAAAAAGGCTCTTTGCCTTACTTGTGCCCACGTCCCCCATGGGAAAAAATCCTTTGTATGTGGGAACATGACCCATCACATCAAAGCCTTCTACAACTGTTCCACTGCCTATGTGGTATACTGTTGGTCCTGTCCCTGTGGTCTCTACTATGTTGGGAGGACCATCAGGACCCTCAGAGCCAGGTTTGGTGAACACCGTAGGTCGGTCACAGAGGGCGAACCTGTGCTTAGTATTCCTCGCCACTTCGCCAGATACCACTCCCGGTCCACGGATGGCCTTCAGGTATGTGTCATTGAGTCCATCCCTGACACCTATCCTCCGGCAGAGCGCTTCCGGAGGCTATGTAGTCGGGAAACTTTTTGGATCTTTACCCTGAACTGTTTGGCACCTATGGGCTTGAATGAAGAAATAGAGGTCAATACTGTTTTATAATTGTTTTTCTTCCCCCCCCCATCTTTTTCTGCTCACATAGAGACTCACTGGGGGACTACAGATCGGGGATAGTCAGCTACCCTAAAATCTCCTGACTTATACCCGCAGAGATGGAGACATACCTATAACCTTGCCCCATCTCTGCCTTGGATCCATGTCCCTATGTGTGTACAGGTTCATGTATACTTACCATCAGATCCTTCTCTTGGTATAGTTCCAGTAGATTACACATCAGTATGTCTATGAATCCCCATTGTCTATGTTTTTCAAAAAATTGTTGGTTTCTATAATGTCCACCTATATACACACACACTAGTGTTCATATGTACCCATATAGGTACATGCACATATATTCGTCTGTATGCATGGTTGTACTCAACACTTGGACTCATGGAAAAATGGTAACAATTTTGTACATACACTTTTATACTCGTGTTACTTACACATATATAATATTTTAATGTTTTAATTAATTTTTTATTTTTTAATATTTTAATGTTTTATGTTTTAATTTTAATTTTCCTTCACAAGTCATTAGAAATACACATATACATTACACTCTTCGATTTTTATTATCCTACATATATATATACATTACACCA
Source organism: Glandirana rugosa (assembly GCA_018402905.1). Lineage (NCBI taxonomy): Eukaryota > Metazoa > Chordata > Amphibia > Anura > Ranidae > Glandirana > Glandirana rugosa. The sequence continues at coordinate 1,158,453 of BLSH010078837.1, read as the reverse complement.
GTATTAGTCCTTTCTCCCCCCCCCCCTTTCCACTTCCCCCTCCCTATTGTTATTATAACGTGAGCCATGGTGGTGTGGAGATGGGCGGTACTGGTGTTTGACCCCTAGAGGTCTCTCTTGTTCTCCTTGGGAGTCCCTCCCCTTGGGTCTCCTATATCAGAGCCACCCACCTCCTTCCCATTCAGGGTCTGAAGAAAATACGAGATGTATTGAAACGCGTCATCCTATTGGCTCTACGTTTACTGACGTCACTTCCGGGATGCCACACTTCCGTTTTTCCAACTTCCGGCGCTTTGTGCGTTCCAAGACGAGCTGCCAACAATTCATAGAGTGCACAGACGACACTGGCCAGCCGATCTGCTGCTCCACGAACAGCTCCAGCGGCATCCCAGCGTAGGCTTACAGCATGGACGTGACACAGCCTCTGGTCTAAACTGATTTTATGCTCCTCTTGCCCTTCACTTTGTGAGTACCCACCCTTATTTTTGTTTAATAAACTGTGGTTTTTGATTTACTGCGCTTAGGTCTGGCGCACTTGTCTCTATTTCTTTTTTTTTTTATGCTCACCCTACAACTAGTATTTAAATCATACTAACATATAAAGCCACCCATAAGTCTGCCTCAAGTTACATTGCTAACCTCATCTCAAAATATCACCCAAACTGTCCTCTTCGCTCCTCCCAAGACTCCCCGCTTTCTCACTCCCTCGGCACCTACTCCCATGCTCACCTCCAGGACTTCTCCAGAGCTCCTCCCTTCCTCTGGAATGCCCCCACCCCAATCTGTCCAATCCAGAGGCGTAACTAGAACCTTCAGGGCCCCGGTGCAAGAAATTATAAAGGGCCCCCCCGACCTCTGGCCAGGGTACTTCCCTCTTCCCACTGATCCTGGGGGCCTTTACTCCTATTGCGGGTCCCTTTATTATGGTCCCACCGAATAAACGAACAGCTGTGAACCGAGCCTCCCATTCGTTCAGAAACGGAAGTATATTAAAAACTACTTTTTTTAGCAAATTACTATGCTTCAGTTATGATTAAACCAATTGGTACCAATCACTGACTCTGTCCATTCATAAAAGGAAGAAGCCGGTGAGTGACAAATTTACCAACCCGTTCCCATCTCTCCATCATGACAAATGCTGCCCCACCATCCCTCCTATTCAGGTGTACAAGGGAGGCACATGGGCCCCCTGGAGCACGGGGCCTGGTTGCAATTACAACCCCTGCAGTTACGCCCCTGGAGTCTCCTACTCTGTCCACCTGTAGGCAATCACTGAACACTCATCTCCCCAAAGGAAGTCAACCACCTAACAGTTCTGGTAGCATGCCACTACTACTTTATCTCTCATATCCTCTCTCCAATTATGAACAAAGTTCTTATTCCTTGTCTTTCAAGCATTTATGTATTATGTTGCTGTAATAGCTGCTGTCTGCGCCTGCTTTGTATAGCAATTTGGAAGGCATAAAAACGCTTATTTTAAATATGCCAACATCTGTATTATATTCAAAAAAGATTTTGGCACATTTGATGTTTGTTGATAACAAAAGCATTTTTTAAAGCAATTTGTAAACAGCTTTTCCAATAGAGCAGAGTGCTTTTGAATATATTTGCTCTTTTTGTAATACAGCAAGAGTATTAAAAATTGGTATTCCCTTTTTATGTACATCAGCAAGTATTTTCTCTATGTAGGTTAGAGCCATTTCTTCTATATCAAGGGATGGGCAGTGTACTGTAGGAAGTTATGGAGGTGTGGGGGTGAGAGTGTTGGACCAATCACCAGCACTGCCACCCGAGAGGATGAGGAGTGAGTTACAGTACAGGCTCTTTCATACCTATAGGTACAGGTGGCTAAGCGGTGTGGTGGGAGAGAGATGGAAAGGCAAACATATGCTGCAGGGGAGGCGACATTAAAGAAAAGCTGTTGATTAGCCCTGCATGGACAGGTTTGTGGTATCTATTATGGACAATGCCTGCATAATGTGTATTTAACCACTTCAGCTCCGGAAGGTTTTACCCCCTTCATGACCAGGCCATTTTTGCGATACGGATCACTTTAACTGACAACTGCGCGGTCATGCGTCGGTGTATCCAAATAAAATTGGTGTCCTCTTTTCCCCACAAATAGATCTTTCTTTTAGTGGTATTTGATCACCTCTGCAGTTTTTATTTTTTGCGATATAAACAAAAAAAAAAAAAACGACAATGTTGAAAAACAAAACCTCAATATTTTTTATTTTCTGCTAAAATTTTTAGAAAAAAACAAAACAAATTTCTTTATCAATTTAGGCCAAAATGTATTCTATTACATATTTTTGGTAAAAAAATCCCAATAAGCGTATATTGCTTGGTTTACGCAAAAGTTATAGCGTTTACAAACTATGGATATTTTTATTGTTGTCACTAGTAATGGCGGCAATCAGCGATTTTTAGCGGGACTGTGACATTGCCGCAAACAAATTTGACACTTTTTGGGGACCAGAGACACCAAAACAGTGATCAGTGCTAAAAAAAGTGCACTGTCCCTCTATAAATGACACTGACAGGGAAGGCGTTAACACCAGGGGTGATCAAAGGGTTAAATTTGTACCTAGGGAGTGATTTCTAACTGTGGGGGGAGTGGATGCACTGGATGAAAAGAGAGATCCGCGTTTCTGCTAAGCAGAAGCACAAGATCTTTCTTTTCCTCCCTAACTGCCTTGTTTACATAGGCAGAACGCTGTTCTGCCTTCCCTCCGAATGATCGGCAGCGATGACCACCAGACTTTCTAATTGGCCCCCGCTGTGTCCAATCACAGCGGGAGCGGCGCTCCGGCGGTGCGCGCACCGGATCGCGTGCACAAAATCATGTACAGGTATGTGATTTTGCGCCACCACGCCGCATGCTGCAGTATAAAAGCAGTGGGCAGTCTGGAAGCGGTTAAAGAGCCACTTGTAGTCACCATCAGAAGCCGACGTGGCCGCATTGGAGCACAATTTGTAGATAGGGATAAAATATGGTCACCCTATACCAGGAAGTGTCTGAACAAGGAGCGTCATGGCAGGATCATCAGAATATATAGAAAATATAGAAATTTCCCTTTGAAATTTTATTACCATGGTAAATCTAAAGAGATTTTAGTTCATCCGATGTAGCTATGCATACATCATACCTGTATGTTCTCTCTAGAAGATAAAAATCACTGTAGTAGGCACCTCTACTCCAGTGAGCTCTATTGGCTTCTGGGTTCCTTGCTGAGTGGCTGTCCTGCTGCACTGTGAACACAGGAGGCCAGCCGCTAGGCATGGGTGCCATTCAGAGAATGCTTTGCATTTTCTCAATTAATGCAAAGCATTCTCTGATTAGATGAAATAGAGAGCATGATGTCGCCACCCCACTTCTCCATCCCATTCAATCAAAAAAAGCTTTACAGGCATTGAGAAAATACAAAGCTATTTCTGAATGGCATCTGTGCCAATTATCCAACCTCATACGTTCAGAGATTACTGGAGTAGGGGTGTCTTCTACAGTAATCTCCAACGTCTAGAGGGAGCCCACAGGTATGGTATATGTAGAGCAGGGATATGCAATTAGCGGACCTCCAGCTGTTGCAAAACTACAAGTCCCATCATGCCTCTGCCTCTTGGTGTCATGCTTGTGGTTGTCAGAGTATTGCTATGCCTCATGGGACTTATAGTTCTGCAACATCTGGAGGTCCGCTAATTGCATATCCCTGATGGAGAGTATAGTTTACATTGATTCAGGATGGACCAGTGTAACTATGTATGTAACATTTTAGCAGGATTTCTTCTTTAACAGCTATTTGTAACTTGCATTTTATATTTGTTGCCCTTACCAAAAAAAAATAAATAAATATGAACAGAAGATTTGGGTGGTAATAACCTGTGCAGGGCCTGGTCTCAATGACTGGCTTTGGACATTCCTCCTGATTCTCTAATGACTGCACAATGAACGTTTTCGACCGTGTCTGGAGTCCGAATGTTTCAAAACTGCGCCCATCAATGCAGGTGACCTCACAAGAGCTCCACTGGGACCATTCAGCAAGATGACAATCACCTAGAACAGCAAATAATAACATACAGGTCTCAGCATTAGTATAGTATAGTATAGTATAGTATAGTATAGTATAGTATATTGCAGATAATGGTGATATTAGGGTAGGAAAATTAAATTGAGTATTCTGAACAGTGAACACTGGTAGATTGTAAGTTCTAACGAGCCTGGCTCTATGATTCCTACTGTATTAAACTGTATTCTAATTGTACTGTCTGCCCTTATTTTGTAAAGCACTGCGTAAATTGTTTAGCGCTATATAAACCCTGTATAATAATAATAAAAGGCCATGCTGAAAAGGATTTCTCAAAATTTGAGTTTTGATTGTACTAAATATACATTACATGGGCAAAGGTTTCTGGACACCTGATGCTCTAATCCAGTGGTTCTCAACTCCGGTCCTCGGGGCCCACTAACAGGCCAGGTTTGCAGGATAACTGAAATTAATCGCAGGTGATATCATTTGCTGCTCAGTGATTGCAGTATTCTAGTCTGCATTTCCCCAAGGTAATACTTAAAATCTGGCCTGTTGGTGGGTCCTGAGGACAGGAGTTGAGAACCACTGCTCTAATCTATCAGCTAGTTGGACATGCCATTCCAAAGCTATGGACATTAATATGGAGTTGGTACCCCCCTCACAGCTATTACAGCCTCCCAACTTCTGTTAGAGGGACTAACCCACCAATATGCCAAAAAATATGAACACTGGAGGGGAGCTGAGCCATGATGGATGAGGTTTTACAGAGAAAAACAGTGCTGGCCACTTCTGTACTTTGGACTGTAGAGTGTGGTATATTTAAAACTTCTTTGTTGGTTTTGGATTCCTGTTAGTGAGAATTTCTGTCACTTCCTGTCTTGGTGACCCCTGTCTCTTGGACATGGTGTAAAGAGAAATATTTCTAATGGCAACTCAGATAACAATAAAAGTATAACTTCTATATTCATATACTGTCCCACTGGAGAAATCTCCTACCTCTGTGACCACCAACCCTTGAAGGTCACAAATGGCGACACAGCTAGCAATAAAAATGTGATGGAGATTCTAACTCATCACCAGTCTATCCATAATAAAAAAAAAAAGGATTTGGTTTGAGTTCTTCCACAAGGCCAGGAGAGATTCCTCAATCAGCATTTCATCCACAACATGGATGTAGAAATCTGTCAGGCTGTCAGAACACCCCAACAGTTCATGCATCTAACTGTTCAGCTAACAATTTTCCTGCCTGACAGGGCAGACAAGGCCACCCATGGTCGATTCAGAATGACACATTTTGAGCAATATATGCCAGCCTTCAGGCTGGGTTCACACAAGTGTGAATTTGATGTGGGTTTCTCCGGAGCGGCTGAGGAATGGATTGCACAGAAGTCCTGTGCATCTTTGGCTCTGTTTCAGGTCTGATTTGTCCCTGAAACGGAGAACAGGGACGCACCAGACCCCTGCTGTCAGCCACATCCGTCTGCAGTGTGAACCCAGCCTCAGTCTTTCTTCTGCATTGTTCATAAAGTAAAACAAAGGAGAGCGTGAGCACATATAATGGATGGAGATAGGTGGCACCAGGACCTGAAAAGCAGAAATTGAGCCCCTGTGGTTGTTGGTTAACCAATTTTGCCAAGTGACCTTTTAAACTTATTTCCACTAAGAATTGCTCATATTTTCCCATCCATGTATCAAGAGAGTAGCAATAAATGTAATATTTCCTGATGACGACTCTACCTGGACACGGTACATAGCAGGGCAGACTAAGTGGACTTTCCTCTCCAGGTAACCGGCCGCACAATTTGGGGTCTACTTGCTTCTCTGCACCAGAGGTGGAACCATCGTGCACTATACAGGTGAGATTACGAGACTTCATTCCTTCTCCACACTGGCCATTCTATAAAGACAAATGTCAAAGGAAACATGAAATTTACAGGTTTACCCATAGAGGTCCATGAAAGAGAATCTGTCACGTTGACTGCTTATAGTAAAGCAGAAGGCTCCATTCTTACATTTTCATGTGGATCACTTTAAATATATTTGTAGAGATATGGATACCTGAAAATATCTGACATCTCTGTATAGCTATTTGCTCTCTCAAACACTAGAAATGTCAAGTGTTTGAAATGACAACAGTGGATCGTTCCATGTTGATTCCAGCAAAATCTAGAAGGTCACCAGCACTCCTACAAATTCAGTTCCCAGTTTAATAGTGAAACGTTGTCTCACATGAAATTAGGCTACATTTATCACCCTTGGAAGGGTACTTCCTCAAGACAATATACTGACACTATGCTGCCTTGAGAAAAGGACCCTGCTAGGCTTTGAAATGTTGCCTCATTTTACATGTGAAAAATGTTTACACTAAAACCGTATAAAGACTTTCTATATTTTACAGGTTCTCTTGATATGGGACCCCACTGACCATACACTTTACCTAAATCATTGATTCAATTTGTTTTCAGCCAGGAAGGTCCATGCACTACGGAGTTGTCAGGTGATTCAAAGCATTGGTTGTCCACTTATGAGCTATAGAGGGCCTCAAATATGGCCCCCGACCAAAGGACCAAACAGTTTATGTAATGCTACAGAGGACTAAAGAAAGATACAAAGAAGAGAGGGGCACCGACCTAGTGTAATACCATAAGACCATTTATTGAAGGTAAAATGAAGCATAAAATATACTCACAAACGGAGCAGTATAAAAAGCATATAGGTTCAACCAGTCGAGGCTCTGAGGGTTCACCCTGGAAACGCATTAGCCTTGCGTGGTGGAAGGTGGAAACCGACTGGTTCAACCTATATGCTTTTTATACTGCTCCGTTTGTGAGTATATTTTATGCTTCATTTTACCTTAAATAAATGGTCTTATGGTATTACACTAGGTCGTGCGCCCCTCTCTTCTTTGTATCTTTCTTTAGTTGTATTCGGATTCCCATGGTCCTGAGGAGGGCAGCAAGACCACCAAGTGCTAAGTGAGAGTGACGTCCAAAAAGAATCAATTACTATTCATGGTCAGATTTCCTCCTTTGGTTGATGCATCCGAGCGCAGGGGTTGTTTGTTGCTACAGAGGACTGACAACAGACATACTAGAGGAAATGGTGGTCAGATAGTGTAGGCAAGCCACAGATTTGGTTGAAGAATGGAGACATGCTGCAGAAGACAATGAAAGAGTAAAGCCCCGTACACAAGGTACAACGGTTGTACAACCAGCTTGTTGTACGATCATCCGACCGCGCGTTTACAACAGCCATCGTACAATGGTTGTACAACTGTAGTTGAATGAGCAGACTAGAAAACTTTGGTTGTACAACAAGCGATTGTACGACTGTGTACAGAGAAGTTGGTCCAACAAAGTTGTACGTGCAAAACACGCATGCTCAGAAGTCAGAAATGCTCAGAAGTGCTGTTCTGGGAAATCTACGTTCCTAATTCACAAATCACATGCACCTGAACTTCCTCGTTATACGCTCGTAACACGTCACTACGTTAGGCTTGGTTGTACAATCGCTTAGTTCATGTGAGTACGCGAGGCACAACAGCCAACATCCAATTTGGCCAACATTGGCCGTTTGGTTGTACAACCGCTTTACCGTGTGTATGAGGCTTAAATGTTACATGAGGCTAGTAGAGCTCACTGCTATTAACCCTATAGAAATCAATGTTCCCATTCCCACTGCAGACTGTTGAGATCCAGGGGTAGTGTAACAAATACCAAATGGTGCATGTTGCCCTTGGGCCAAAGGTTGGGCATCGGGGAGCTAAAGGATTTTGTACAATAATATTGTATTGCGTCTGTTCAGATGTACACTTTAACATCCTCACAATAGGGACACCTACCCTCCACAGTCCCTCCTGTAAACTAACCTAAGTACCTCTGCCTCCAGCCCTTCAGTCTCAGATTGAATGTTGTAAAGCAATATAAAGACATATTTCAGGTGCATAGACTGGCTAAAAGGGAAGCACTGATTAGTATAGGAGTAATAACAATGATTCTTTAGATCTCTGGTGATGGCTATTTTGCAGCCCAAGGGCCACATGCACTCTTTTGCATGCTATGGGGCCCTTGGACCTTAGCAGTCTGCAGTGTGGATGGAAGCATTAAAGCTGAACTTCAGCCAGAAAATTAAGTCCTGCTAGATCACTTCAGTCTGGCCCCTGTTGCAGGTATTGCTTGTAAAACTTTTAATAAGTGCCTATAGTACTGTTTAAAATCCATTAATACTAAGGGGTTGATTTACTAAAGGCAAATAGACTGTGCACTTTGCAAAGTGCAGTTGCTCAAATGCTTAGTAAATGAGCAGAAGCTCTGCTGACTTCCATCATACAATCATGTGCATGCTGTTATTTTATCCTTGAACATGATTGGGTACACTTGTCAAAGTGAAGCCTTAACTCATTTACTAAGTTCTGGAGCAACTGCACTTGCAGAATGCAGCTGCACTTTGCGAAGTGCACAGTCTATTTGCCTTTTGTAAATTAACCCCACTGTCTCACCATGCTCTGCACATGCTCAGTTGCTCTCCATTTTTGGAATTTTTTTGCCATTGTGCTGAAAATCAGAGCCACTAGCGGCCGACCTAGATTTACTGCTGTTCAGGGGCTCTGAGCTTCATCAAAATGGCAGCCTCTGGCAAGAAGAAACAGGAGCAATGCTAGAGGCAATTTACAACACACACTAAGTTTGGTAGCATAATTATTATTGTGGAATGCATATTCCTTGCTAAAGGACATTATTCTTTATCAAATTGTTATGGGTAAACTTCTGATTTATTTGTACAGGACTAATAGCAGTGAGCTGTACTAGCCTAAAGCAGCATGTATCCAGTCTTCTACAGAATGTCTCCAGTCTTCAACAGAACCTGTAGTATGTCTATGGCCATCATTTCCTCTAGAATGTCTGCGGTTCAAGGGTTCCATAACAAGTACCAGAAGGCGCATATTGCCCTTGGGCCACAAGATCAGCATCAGAAGACTATAGTATTTTGTACAATAAAATTCTATTGTGTGTGATCAGCTTTACACTTGAACATGGTGGCCACCTACCCGCCACAGTCCTCCTTCAGATGGAATGTAGTAAAGCAATATAGGAGTTGATTTACTAAAGCTGGAGAGTGCAAATTCTGGGGCAGCTCTGCATAGAAACCAATCAGCTTCCATTTTGTTTTTGTAAAAGATTAAAGCGTTTGCTACCCCAACATTTCATATTCAGTGGTGTAGTGGGTAGCACTTTCACCTAGCAGTAAAAGGGTTGCTGGTTCGAATCCCGACCACGACACTACCTGCCTGGAGTTTGTGTTCTCCCTGTGCCTGCGTGGGTTTCCTCCGGGTACTCCGGTTTCCTCCCACACTCCAAAGACATGCTGGGAGGTTAATTAGATCCTGTCTAAATTGGCCCTAGTATATGTATGAATGTGAGTTAGGGACCTTAGATTGTAAGCTCCTTGAGGGTAGGGACTGATGTGAATGTACAATGTATATGTAAAGCACTGCGTAAATTGATGACGCTATATAAGTACCTGAAATAAATAAATAAAAATAAATATTCCTGATATGTGCCCGCGCTACCATCTACTTGTATGGGAAAATCTCCTGTTCTCTTTGTATTGCTTCCTTTGTGCGAAATCTCTGGTGTTCCTGTCAGTCCCTCTGCTTTTTCTATTAAAATTGACCACACTAATCAGTAGAACACAGTGTGGTCAGTTCTCTAGCTATGCTGGGAACTCAGTATGCTCTCCTCCAATCATCAGACTTGTCTTGACACGTCCCTCTGCACAGCCATTTACTGGAAAGCTCCGTGTATTGCTGTTTCCCCTCCCCGTGCTCTTATGCAGCTGAAAACAGAGAGAATGTGATCCCTTCTAAAAAAAATGAAAAAAGTATTTAAAATGTTTTTTTTTTATATCTATACATAAATGTTTTGCATTTCATTTCACTTTTTGCGATTCGGCACTGCGTCGCTTTAACTGACAATTGCGCGGTCATGCGACGTTGTACCCAAACAAAATTGATGTCCTTTTTCAAATAGAGCTTTCTTTTGGTGGTGATCACCTCTGCGGTTTTTATTTTTTGTGTTATAAACAAAAAAATGCGACAACTTAAAAAAAACAAAAAACAATATTTTTTACTTTTTGTTATAATACATATCCAAAAAAATATATTTAAAAAAACTATTTATTCATCGGTTTAGGCCAAAATATATTCTTCTACATATTTGTGGTAAAAAAAAAAAATCACGGTGTATATTGATTGGTTTGCGCAAAAGTTACTGCGCTTACAAACTATGAGAATTGATTTATGGCGTTTGATCTGCGTTTTTTATAGGGACTGTGATATTGCAGCGGACAGATCGGACAATTTTGACACTTTTTTGGGACCAATGACATTTATACAGCGATCAGATCTAAAAATAGCCCTGACTACTGTATAAATGTCACTGCCAGGGATGGGGTTAACCTGTAGGGGGCGATCAAGGGGTTAACTGTGTTCCCTCACTGTATTCTAACTGTGTGGGGGCTGGGCTGGCAGGGGCATGACAGATCTAACTGATCCCAATCACAGGGAGCAGTAGATCACTGTCATGCCGCCTGACAGAATGGGGAATCGCCGTGTTTAGTGTTGAGCGAACCCGGACTGTAACGTTCGGGTCCGTACCGAACTTTTGGGTGTCCGTGGCACGGACCCGGACCCGGACATTTCAAAAATCGTTCGGGTTCGGGTCACTAGATGACGAGGGACACTAACCCTAGTCAATCTAGACAGTACGGGGACGGTCGGGTCGGGGGTGTGTCAATCTTATGTCACTCCCTTGTGTCAATTGGGGAACTAGCGGGGGATGTCCAATTGGGGTAGGGACCGTCACTGTAAATATGTCATCAGTCCCGATAAAAATCTAGACTAGCGACATATTTACAGTAACCAGGGTTTTTTCACAGTTTTAACAGGCTAGACAGGCGACGTTATAGTGTCAGGGATATTTTTTGCGTCTAGTTTGCGGTATTTAGTTAAGAGTATCAAACATTCGCGTCATTGAAAACGCGTTTGGTT
>BLSH010078837.1:1116763-1130436 GCA_018402905.1 Glandirana rugosa | reverse complement strand
TGGACTGACTGGGAGTAGAGAGAACGCTGTTCCTGATCACTAGGAACAACAGATCTCTCTCAACTCCCCTGTCAGAACAGGGATCTGTCTGTTTACATTGACAGATCCCCATTCTGTCTCCCTGAGGAGCGATCGCAGGTGGCCGGCAGACATCGCGGCTACGCATAGCTCGTAAAGCGGCCGACATACAATGATGGCGATTCGCGCCAACCTGCCTCACTAAAGCTGTGGTGTCTGGACGGCAAGGGGTTAAAGTGATAGTAAAGTACGCTTTGTGATTTTTTACCTACAGGTGATCCTATAATAAGGCTTACCTGTTGGTAAAATGAATATCTCCTAAACATGCATCTGTAGTGCCCCCTGGTAGGAGGGAGCAAGAGTATAGGATTTTTTTGTGTAGGTAAGGTAAAATTTAGTCAGGCTTGACTGAGAGCAGGCCTGATTCTTTTGATTTCTGGGCTGGGAGTGGCTCAGGTAGGACTGGGCAGTTCCTACGGATCCTCCTACTTCTTTCCAAAAGGGACTGGAACATTCTGGAGAGAGAGGCTGGAGGGGAGGTGTAACCATCTGGGTGTTCTAAGGAGCCCTGACCAATCCCAAATCTGGATTGGCAGAGGGCAGGCCTCCTTAAATACCTGGGGACAGCCCAGTGGGGAGAGGAGAGTGTCGGGTGGAAGAGCAGAGATGTAGCAGAGGTGCTTTGGAGGCCTCAACCGGGAAGGGAGTCTGGGGGGGGGTGACTTTGAGGCCTGGTGGCTAGGGTGCAGCGAGGAAAAGGAGTTGGTTCCTGTAGCGGCACCAGGGAGCAGGAGAACAGCAGAGAGGCTACATGGAGGACTCTTTAAAGAATCCACCAGTGTCGGTGAGCTGGATGAGAAGGCTGGAGCAGGCTAGGAGGAGACAGTGGACAGTCTGTGGAGGTCGGAGAAGCCAGTCAGGGGAAGGAGTGTCATTGGACAGCAAGGTAGGCCTGAGAGGCCTGGAAGAAGTATGGGCTGGGAGTAGTAGTTCATCCATGCCCGGCTAGCACCAAGTACTTAGCTACACAACTGAGGGCCCGTGGCTTCACAACTGGGAGCCCGTGGGCCTTGCCTTTAATGGGTGGTCCAGAGGTCCTGCTAGCAGAACAGCAGACCTCACCATGTGCTAGCTGCGGCGGAGGAAGTAGTGTCATTGAGGCCTGATAAATTGCCTTTCAGGCCTGGAAGAACAAGTAGTGTGCAGGAGAGAAGTAAGGAGTGGAACGGTCAGCAAGTGTCAGTGCTGGAGGAAGAGGAGTGTATATACTGTTGGTGTATATATAACTGTCCTGTTCATCAATTCACTGGGCATCCCACAGCAATCCCTACCCCATCCAAGTTTATCCCCTCAATAAAACAACAAAACAAAGTACTGGCCTGTTCCATGACTCCGGATGTGAATAAAATTGTATGATTGAGGGCAGAGAGACAGGTGAACCACAACTACCAGCCACCCCTAAGGGAGCCATTGGCTACATTTGGTGGCTCATTTCCGGGATTCACCTGTAAAGTTGCCAGTTGTTGCCCCTAGCAACCACAAGAGAAATGAGCTAGAACTGTAATTGTTCTGTTGTCAACGTGGATTGAACCCAGGGAAAAGGACTTGTGTGTTTACCTGCTAAACAGTAAATTCTCACAAGTGTGCCATTGCCCATAGCAACTAGCGAGATCGTGTTTACCCAGTTGCTTCAACCGGCACTGGGGTGGACACTTGCATCATCCTGCAATTCAGTGACTTTGTTACCATGTGCCGTTACCTGTGGCAACCACGCTGGGCGATCGCGCGCATGGATTAGAAATATGTCCAGCAACCTGAAAGTGCTGGACATTACCCTCTGGATTACAAATATACCCAGCTCTCTGCAAAAGCTGGGCATCTTGATCTTTTCGCTCCAACTCCTGGTCACAGTAAAGTATGCCTGGGACTGTTCTTGTTGTTAAGGGGAGAGACTGTGTTAAAAGTGTGTTTTCCAGCAAAACAGTGGCTAATATAAATTACTGTTGCAACCACTAGCTAAGTCAGCAAGTCGGGACAAGTTCTGCCAGTGTCAGCGTACCTGCAAAGTTCATCCTTCACACAAGGGGATACAGCTACATGACATACAGCAAGACTGCTTATCAGGACTTTTGGCGCCAGCTCGTCTAGCAACATGGGGTGGTGCCACTCCCTGGAAGAGTCTCAGCGCTTGCAGCTAGCAGTAGGCACCACGCGAGAGAGGAAGATGGCGGAGAGGACCCTGATTGACCCCGGCGGTCCGATTGAAGCCATGTGGGGGACTCGCATTGGAGGTAATCGATGGAGAAGAGCGTCTGTGCCTAATCTGCCCAGACTGTCGGATTCCGACAGCAGGGGTCACTGCCTGGGCCCAGTGCGGCCATTGTGACGAACCGCTCACTTGGTTGGTTTTCGCGCAGCAGGGGCCACAATACTACCATGTCTTATGGCCAGGTCCATATTGTCAGATGCCAACCTACCTCACAAGTACTAGGGAGAAGCAGTCATAACCACATCCTACCTACAGAACAGACTACCCTCAAGAGCTATTAAATGTACTCCATTCAAAATGTGGCATGGATGAAAGCCTAGCTTAAGGCACATCAGAGTGTTTGGATGTAAAGCATATGCCTATATTACAAATGAGAAGAGATCCAAGCTGGAGAACAGAGCTATAGAGGGCATTCTAGGAGGCTACAGTGAGCAAACTAAGGGTTACAGAATCCTACACCCAAAGACTGATAAAGTGACAATAAGCCGTAGTGTTTATTTCAATGAGAGCCCATTACTATTTATTATTATACAGGATTTATATAGCGCCAACAGTTTGCGCATCGCTTTACAATATTAGGGCAGACAGTACAAATACAATACAATTCAATACAGGAGGAATCAGAGGGCCCTGCTTGTTAGAGCTTACAATCTAGGAGGGAGGGTTAAATGATACAAAAAGGACAATAACTATGGGGGATGAGCTGATTGAGAAGATAAGAAGTGTGTTTGTTAGGGGGAAGCAGGATAATCTTCCCTGAAGAGAAAAGTTTTCAGGGATCGCCTGAAGGTGGATAGATTTGGGGACAGTCTGACAGATTGGGATAGGGAGTTCCAGAGGGTGGGAGAGGCTCGGGAGAAGTCTTGGAGGCGAGTATAAGAGGTGGCGATGAGGGAGATGGAGAGCAAGAGGTCTTGGGAGGAGCAAAGAGGATGATTAGGTTGGTATTTTGGGACTAGGCAGGTGATGTAGCTGGGAGCTGAGTTATGGATGGCTTTGTAGCTCATTGTTAGTATTTTGATTTTAATTAGTTGGGCGAGTGGCAGCCAATGGAGGGATTGGCAGAGAGGGGTGGCAGACACTGAGCGGTTTGTAAGGTGGATGAGTCTGGCAGCAGCATTCATGATGGACTGGAGGGGGGGATAGTCTATTTAAAGGTAGGCCAATGAGGAGGGAGTTGCAGTAGTCGAGGCCAGAGATGACCAGGGAGTGGATCAGGAGCTTTGTGGTTTCATTGGTTAGAAAAGGACAAATTTTGGAAATGTTGCGGAGGTTAAGGCGGCAAGCCTTAGAAAGTGATTGGATGTGGGGACAAAAGGAGAGTTCAGAATCCAGGATAACACCAAGCACCCTAACATGTGGGGATGGGTGGATGGTTGTACCATTGCTCTTGACAGAGAAGTCAGGGGAAGAGGCACGTGGGGGAGGAAATATTATGAGTTGGGTTTTGGACAAGTTGAGTTTGAGGAAGCGATGTGACATCCAGGCAGATATGTCTGTTAATAAGTTAGTGATGCGTGAGGAGACTGATGGAGTGAGTTGGGGGGTGGAAAGGTAGATTTGAGTATCGTCAGCGTAGAAATGATATTGAAAGCCATGGGAGGCTATCAGCTGGCCCAGGGAAGAGGTGTATATTGAAAATAAGAGAGATCCAAGAACAGAACCTTGGGGGACCCCAACAGAGAAAGGAAGAGTATAGGAGGAGGTAGAATTGTACATGACACTGAAGGTGCGATGGGATAGGTAGGACGAGAGCCACTGAAGAGCACAGTCACGGAGACCGAGGGAGTAAAGTTTTTTGAGGAGGAGGGGGTGGTCGACAGTATCAAAAGCAGCCGAAAGGTCCAGGAGTAGGAGTACAGAGTAGTGTCCATTGGCTTTAGCGGTTAGTAGGTCATTTGTGAGTTTAAGAAGGGCAGTTTCTGAGGAGTGTTGAGGGCAAAATCCAGATTGAAGGGGGTCAAGAAGGTTATTCTTAACAAGGTGCTCACTCAGTTGGTTGTAGACAAGTCGTTCGAGGAGTTTGGAGGAAAAGGGGAGCAAGGAGATAGGGCGTAGATTGTTAAGATCAGTAGGGTCCAGGGATGGCTTTTTGAGTATGGAGGTGACCAATGCATGTTTTAGAGCATTGGGGAAGGTGCCAGAAGAGAGTGAGAGATTGAAGATGTGAGTTAGAGAGTGCAGGATAGAGCACATCACCAGAAACACTGATCCCTGAAAGCTGTGAAGTGAATATGCCAAGCAAACCAGAAGAAATGGTCGAAACCAAAGCGAACCTGTGCAGGAGTCAGAACAATTGGTGGAACTCACAAAGTCACAGGCCAAGGAGCTACAAGTGCAGCATAAGCGTAGGGCCTATATGACTGGGTTTGGGCAGCCAGGCGGTAGCAAGGTTGGGGTTAATGGAAGGGTTTGAAAACAGAAGGGATAATAATAGAATTACCTGAATGGTTGAGGATAGGGTGGGGCAGGGTGTGGTCCTAAGGGGGGGTTACTTGATGGAAGACACCTCTTTAGGATCACTTGGAGCAGAGGACAGCAAGGGACAAGTTTCTCCCGCCCTATTCAGTTGTACAAAACTGGGATTTTTTGGTGTTGTATGTCTAGGTTTATTACCGTTGTTCTGTACAGGGGGTCTGAGGATGTCGTAGCAGCTGGCAGAGGTCTTAGGGTTTTTGAAGGCGGGACGGTACGTTCTTTGGAGAATGAGGGATTGGGCCCATCTGTGGTATGGGTGTACCTGCCCTAAGAAGGGCATAAGCTATAGGTCTTGGGTAGTTGACTGTATAGGCTGGAAAAGTTGCCAAATACTTGTCCCTGAACCGGTGTAAGTTGCGGCTAGGGGCTGTAAAAAGGCAAGGTGGCGACAGATACAGCTAGTTCAGTTAGAAAAGGGGGTGCCTTCAATTATTCTAAGACATCACTTATTATGTAGCACTGTGTTTTCTTGATGGTTGTTGTTGTGATTTTAATAAAGGGCTGCTATGGCCATTAAAACCCAAAAAAGTAGGTCTGGTCTGTTTATATAACAATAAGTAAGGTGGAAGGATATGAAAACGGGTGGAGAGTTAGAAAGTGGCTTGACAGCTGGTGCGTGAACAATACACCAGTCATGCCTAAACCAAGTTTCCCACCTGATCTTGCTGAACTGTCTGAAATCAGAAGGTCCACTCGGACTACAAAGGGGATATGACCCCACAAGCTGTCATACACTGTCAAAACACACAGCATACTTGAACCAGCATCCTAGGAAGACATAGAAAAACTGCCAAAACGTGAAGCCAATACATGGAGAAAGGCAGCAGAAGAAGAATTGAAACCTGGACACTCACAGAGCTGCCTCCCAACCACAAAACTATAGGAAGTAAGTAGACTTTGGAAGTAAAGTCAGACGCAAAAGGGAATATCCACAAATACAAAGCCAGACTAGTTGCCAAGGGTTACTCCCAGAAATTTGGTGAAGATTTTGATGAAACATTTGCTCCCGTCGTAAAACAGTCCACAAGCAGAGCGCTTCTTAGCATTGCAGCCAGGAAGGGCATGCAAGTGAAACACCTAGACGTTAAAACTGCTTTCCTATATGGAGACATTAAGGAAGACCTCTACATGGAGCAACCACCAGGGTTTGAGCAAGGAGATAACCTTGTGTGTAGAATACAGAAGGGTATCTACCGTCTTAAGCAATCTGCTAGAATGTGGAATAAGAAAGTGAATGAAGTGCTTACCAGAGAGGGATTCTCAAGAAGTAAAGCAGACCCTTGTCTCTACTCCAAGAATCAAGAAGACAGATGGATATACATCCTTATCTATGTCGATGATATTATAACTTGTTTTGAACAAGAAGGGGATTACACTCAGATAGTTCACAAGCTAAAAGAAAATTTTGACATCAAAGAGCTATGGAACATTAGCTACTATCTGGGAATCCAAATACAGAAAGAAAATGGAAGTTATATTCTCAACCAATCTCAGAAAATCTCAGAAATCTTGGAACAATTCCATATGCAAGATGCGAAGGAAGTGAAAACTTCTATGGAACCAGGCTATCTAAAGAACAATGAAGCAGAAAACTTGCTACCCAAGAATGACAAGTATCGCAGAGCAATCGGTAAGCTGCTATATATTACCACTGTGACAAGACCAGACATAGCCGCAGCAGTGGTCATACTATGAGGGAAAGTTTCAGCACCCTGTCAGCATGACTGGAATGCAGCGAAGAGAGTGATGCAGTACCTCAAAGGAACAATTCAGATAAAGTTACAGTTACCAGCAACATCCAATCCAAAGCTGGTCTGATATGTGGATACTCATGGAGCCGGTGACTATACAGACTCCATACCATTGGATGGCAGAAGCGATGTCAAACGTCACTTCAGCCTAATGGTCTTAAAGGGGAGTCTTTTTTTCATTGAAAAAAAAAAGACTTTTTTTTTTTTTTGCATTTAAGTGTAAATGCGAGATCTGAGGTCTCACATTAAAGAGGTCCTATCATGCTTTTTCTCTATTACAAGGGATGTTTACTATCCTAGTAATAGGAATAAAAGTGACCCCCAAAAAAATAAATAAATGGACAGTGTAAAAAAGAAAAAGTAAAATAAATAAGAGAAAAACTGAAGTGAACGCTTACGTAAGTTGCAACCACATATGAAAACGGTGTTCAAACCAAACATGTAAGGTATCGCTAGAGCGAGAGCAATAACTCTAGCACTAGACCTTCTCTGTAACTCAAAACTGCTAACCTGTAGAAATTTTTAAATGTCGCCGATGGAAATTTTTAAGTGCCAAAGTTTGTTGCGGGCGCAATTTTGAAGCATGACATGTTGGGTATCAACTTACTCTGCATAACATTATCTTTCACAATATAGAAAAAAAATTGAGCTAATTTTACTGTTGTCTAATTTAATATTTCAAAAAAGTGAATTTTTTCCAAAAATAATTGCGTTTGTAACACTGCTGCGCAAATACGGTATGACAAAGTATTGCAACGACCGCCATTTTATACTCTAGGGTGTCTGAAATATATATATAATGTTGGGGGTTCTAAGTAATTTTCTAGCAAAAAAACAGATTTTAACTTGTAAATAACAGATCTCAAAAAGAGGCTCTGCCCTTAAGTGGTTAACTTTGTATTGACACCCGCAGCAGTTTGCAGAGGGCAATGTGAACTGCCTGCGGGGGAGATGCGGGAACCGGCACTAGAATGGCGCTGGTTGCCGCATCGCAATAGTGTGGACCCAGGCTCAAAGATACTTGTATATATTTTCAGGGACAAGTTAGATTGCAGTGCGCAGTATGTTGCTTTTACACCTCAAACCAAACAAGTTAAACTGCGTTAATCACAGCAACCAATCAGATCCTAACTGTCACTCCCCCAGAGAGAAAATAGAACCTGATTGTTTGCTAAAGAAAACAATTGCGCTTTTCCTTTCTAAAGTTTCTGTACGTCGGTCCTAATGAGTCCTTAACTCCCCAAATGCTGCCAAACCTTCTGAAATGCAAATGATACAATTTATCAGAAAGAAAGAAAAAAATAAATAAACTTTAACTCCCTGCAGTGTAAGAAAGTGGGAGAAAAGTGAAGGAAATTATTGTATCTTTGCTGTGTCAAATGTGCGTTATATCTAAATGGAAGTATCTGTGGCGCATGTGGAACTAGTTCCTTCTCCCACTGCGTGTTAAGCTAAGTATATAATCTGCAATAAATGGCAAATGTATTCTGGTTGGCAGTCCCCGCTGCTTTCTGCGCATTGTACAGGATGTACAGATCGCAAAAATGCCCAAGTAAATCACATCATTAAAAGGAAAAAAATAAATAAAAAATATTATCTTGTTCTGACAAACATGAGTTGCAGCTGCGAGACTTTGGAAACGCACTGAAAGCAATTTAGATGCCAGAACATAGAAAATAATACCAATCGCTTAGTTATTTTCAGTCCGTGATCAAAGGGACATAAAAGTAAAAATTGCGCTTATGGCCCCCGGTTTACCATTTTTAAAGTTTGATGTTTAAATCTTTATTTTTCCAGCATTATTAAAGGGCTTTTCTGCTCTTGTTCGCAAAATGTATATAACATGAGTAATGCTTCACAAATCTTTTCAATTTCTACACCAGGGGTCTCCAAACTTTTTAAACAAAGGGCCAGCTTACTGTCAGACTTTAGGGGGGCTGGACTGTGGCTGGTGAGAGTAAATGCCATGCCATCAATGGGAGTAACCAGTACCCCATCATTGGTTTTAATGGGGAGACTAGTGCCCCATTGTTGGTATCAGTGGGAAAAATAGTGCCCAATCATTGGTATCAGTGAGAGGAATAGTGCCCCATCGTTGGTATCAGTGGGAGGAATAGTGCCCCATCATTGGTGTCAATTAGAGGAATAGTGCCCCTTTGTTGGTGTAATGGGTGGAATAGTACCCCATCATTGGTATCAGTTGGAGGAATAGTGCCCCTTTTATGGCATCAGCGGCGGCAATAGCACCTCATTGTTGGTGTTATGGGTGGAATAGTGCCCCATCATTGATATCAGTGGGAGGAATAGTGCCCCATCATTGGTATCAGTTGGAGGAATAGTGCCCTATCATTGGTATCAGTTGGAGGAATGGTGCCCTATCATTGGTATCAGTGGGAAGAATAGTGCCCCATCATTGGTATCAGTTGGAGGAATAGTGCCCCATCATTGGTATCAGTTGGAGGAATAATGCCCCGTCATTGGTATCAGTTGGAGGAATAGCACCCCATTGTGGGTGTAATGGGTGGGATAGTGCCCCATCATTGGCATCAGCAGAAGAAATAGAACCCCAAGGGCTAGATAAAGACAAGCAAAGGGCCGCAATTGGCCCCCAGGCCACAGTTTGGAGACCACTGTTTTGCACAATGTTTCTTACAATTTTCTTACAATTTTGTGGTAACCCTTCCATGACCATGAGTTAGTGAAGCGTAGGTGCCCAGACCACATTTAGCAGCAACAATACGCATCGGATAACTCAACAATAACTCGGACTAACTGTCCACCTCAATTTTATTTGTGCCCTTTTATAAAAGTGGTTGTAAATGCAAAACTGTTTTTTGCCTTAATGCATTCTCTGAATTAAGGTAAAACCTAATTACTTAACTCAATCCAGCACTATGCACATCTGTAGCAGGTCTTCTCCCTCTCCCGCAGGTTTGGCTGAGAGCAGCAGGAGTAAGTTTGACATGTTTATTATTTTATTAACCACTTACCCACCGGAGCCCTTTTTCACATCTGTTGGTTACACGTCAAAAACAGTTTTTTTTGCTAGAAAATTACTTAGAACCCCCAAACATTATATATTTTTTTCAAACACCCTAGAGAAAAAAAGCCAATCTGTGCCTATCGGTGATACCAATCAGTGCCCATCAGAAATCTCAGTCAGTGCTGCCTTTCAGTGCCCATCAGTGCCGCCTATCCGTGCTGCCTATCATTGCTCATAAGTGCTTCCTATCAGTGCCCATTAGTGCTGCATATTACTGCTTCCTCATCAGTGCCACCCTATCAGTGCCCATCAGTGCCACCCTATCAGTGCCCATCAGTGAAGGAAAGAATTACTTATTTACAAAATTTTCTGACAGAAACTAAGTAAATTTTTTTTTCTTCAAATTCGACGGTCTTTTTTCTTTTTTTTTGTAAAAAATTAAAAAATCCAGTGGTGATTAAAAACCACCCACCAAAAGAAAGCTCTATTTGTGTGAAAAAAAATAATAAAAAATGTATTTGGGTACAGTGTTGCATGACCGCAAAATTGTCAATCAAAGTAGGCAAGAAGGCGGTATAAGTGCCCAGTATTGAAGCGGTTAATCTACAAACTACAGTTGGCTAATGGTTAATAAAGATAACCTTTGTAATTCAGTCTGTCCCAAGATATCAAAATGTCAAAAACTGGGAAAAACAAAACAAAAATCAAACAACTTCCTTGCATGGGGGCATTGTGTTGCTGCACAGAACTCTGCATCAATGCTGCTCATGTGCTTAGCTGACTGCTGCTCACAGCAATTTTCCTTTGACCATAACATTGGGACTGACCATGAGATTATAACAGGGAGACTCCCACTCAGAGAGCCAATACAAATGCCAGTCCTTGGGAGTCCGCAACAATTGCTAAAAAAAATCCTTGCAATGTATAAAACTCACCAGGTTGAATACTTTGTTATCCTCTGAGTTTGCACTTTAACCACCAGCTCTGGTCTAAAAAAATATATTTCTGTAGCAACTATTAAAAAGAATGTTTACCTAACATTGGGGCTGATTTCAAATAGATTGTGCACTTTGCAAGTGCAGTTGCTCCAGAGCTTAGTAAATGAGGGAAAGCTGTGACTTCCATCATCCAATCATGAGCATGCAAAATTAAGGAGGTTAAATTGCACTTTGCAAATAATACCCAATCACATGCAAGAAAAAAAAACAGCATCTTTGCTTGCACATGATTGGATGGTGGAAGTCCATAGAGCTTCCCCTTACTTACTAAGCACCGGAGCAACTGCAATTGCAGAATGCAACTGTCTATTTGCCTTTAGTAAATGAACCTCATTGTAACAATTCTGTCTCCATCAGTAAGCTTGCTTCTATTAGGATTAGATGATATTTTATAGCGGACACCCACATAAATCTGTCTGTGCCCAGAACAGTGGGAGGTGTGATGTGCCTGTGCCCATTCCCAGCACTATCATCATCACTGGCACATGAAGTACAGGAAAGTTCCTACCAATTTATGGGAAGTGTTTTTTTCCTATTTATTAAGTGCACAGTAACATATGAAATGCCCCTGCTTTTGGAACCACTGGACATGAAAGGAAATCTATAAAAGTGGAACTGTACTCAAAAAGTGAATATTTGCTATATCATAGGGAGCATTTAGAAATGTTGATTGTGCCTTATCAGTGCCCTGAAAATGTATCTTTTGTCTGGAATCCATTCTTAAAAATGGCATTCTGCTCCCCAGTATGTGAAGGTGCCTAGACACTCCTGTGCCTACAGAGTCATAGCTGTATATCTGCAGTGTGAGATCCAAGGCACTGCTGCCTCTGGCTCTAGTCTCAGCAGATGTGGAGTGAGATTTGGTGATGTCACTGCTGTTGCTGTTCACTGTTCTTTACTTTACTGGAGACTCTGAAAAAGGGAAGCAAAGCCCTGCCTCTACCAAGATGGCCACCTCCTTCGCTGATTTAGGCTGATGAGTCAGCACTAATATGCCGCACTGATGAGCACTGATAGGCGGCAATGATAGGCGGCACTGATGGGCAGCACTGATTGGTGTCACTGATGGGCACAGATTGGTGTCATTGATGGGCACTGCTGGGGCTGCACTGATGATCAGTGCCTTGATTATCTGTACAGTCTCCCCTGCGAGGAGATGCTGCTGATCGTCTCTTGCCTCAAACTCTGTCAGTGTGAGGTGAAGAGAGACGATAAACGTCATTTCCATATTTACATGTGATCAGCTGTTATTGGACACAGCCGATCACATGGATAAAGAGCTGGGCCATTGGCTCTTTACCAAGATCAGGGTTGCGTTGTGTCCTAAGGACACTTCATGACCGCGATCGCTGTGCTGCGCCCCCCTGGCGCGTGAAAGCAGTGACACTGGGGTGCCGTCATATGATGTCGCCCCGGGAACGAGAGTAGATCCCATCTGCTGTCATTTAACTATACGGCGGGTGGGAGGTAGTTAAAGTGCCCCTTAATCACCCTCTCTATATAATTTTATACATGTACTTACGTCCAGCTCCCAGCTGTAACTTGAACTGTACTATTGTTGTGTCCCCACTGCCTTTACACTGCTGTGCCATTCACTAGGGATGAGATTTACGTTCGCCGCTACCATGGGTTCAAGACATATACCGCAGGCTCAAGATTTGCGGTCCAGGCAAACTTTGGTGCGGATTTGGCTGGAATAAATTAATTTAAACCATAATCCACAGCATGGCTTTTGAACTATGGCCATCAGGCTTACAAGGGTCAATAAGGGGGGCTTTAGGATAAGCCAGTCCCCTCACTATAAAAAGAGAGGGTTATCGGTATATTATAGGGTGCTGCTGGGAAGTTATAGGGAAAGCTGGCAATGTGCATACAGAGAGATTAGGGTCAGTTAGGAAACTGTCCTTTAATTATGATTGCTAGCTCTTTTGGGTAATTAACCTCTGCTGCATTTTTATAATTGGGCACTTTTTTTCTTCATTTTGTTTTGTGGTTGATTTGAGGTCAGCAGTTACTTTTAGCAGCTGCCCCATCCTGTGGATTAATTTTACACTCCTGTATTATCTGTGGATTTTTAATCAGCGTTAGAAATTGTCTAGCAGCAGGACGGTTTTGAATCAGCAAGAATAGGGACAGCCTAAGTGAACTACTATTACTATACTATTACCAGGCCTGTACTGGCCATCGGGACTACCGGGAGTTTCCCGGTGGGCCGATGGCTCAGTGGGCCGGTTCAGTGACAGCTTGTCACAGACATCTGAAGCTGCGGCTCCTGGACACCTGCAAGTGCCGCGCAATATCCCGGCTGCAGGGCCGATTCAGGGCCGCAGGCATACCTACTCTCCAGGCATCGGGAGGAGAGAGGCACCCAGAGCTTGTCAGTGCCTGTGCCTTTACCCCTCCCCTACCCTGCGGCTATGTGACCAGTGGCATAGCGTGGGGAGAGACAGGCGGGACTACCATCCTGGGATCATCTAGCATAGAAGAGCTCCACCAGCACGCCTCCTCCTCCTTGACCCCGCCCCCCGAGAAGCAGCAGGGCGGGCACAGCGTACTGTAACCCGCGCTTCCAGAGCAACATGGATCGTTTAAACTTCCTCCGCTCTCTCCAACTTCCTCCATGGACAGGCTGACTTGGTGCACAGAGGATGGCTGGGAGCAGCTGCCTGGCTGAAAGGATCTTCACAAGAAGTTGACTGGCATGG
Organism: Glandirana rugosa; assembly: GCA_018402905.1. Classification (NCBI taxonomy): domain Eukaryota; kingdom Metazoa; phylum Chordata; class Amphibia; order Anura; family Ranidae; genus Glandirana; species Glandirana rugosa. Next base: position 1,117,234 of record BLSH010078837.1, on the reverse strand, counting down.
AATGGAAGGTACCGTACCATCATGATCATCATACACAGGCCTGCCAGCTGCAGATAGACTCTGGTACAATGTGACAGAGGAGGGACTGCAGATAAGGACAGGGCTAGGGGTCTCTTTCATCCTTCCTCCTCCTCTCAGCCCCCCTCTCTCTGTCAGTCACCCCCCTCCCTCTCTCAGTCACCCCCTCTCTCTCTCACCCCCTCACTCTGTCAGTCATCCCCCCTCTCTCTCTCAGCCCCCCTCTCTGTCAGTCACCCCCTCCCTCTCTCTCAGCCCCCCTCTCTGTCAGTCACCCCCTCTCTCTCTCTCACCCCCTCTCTCAGCCCCCCTCTCTCTGTCAGTCACCCCCTCTCACTCTCAGCCCCCCATCTCTCATCCCCCTTCCTTCTCAGTCCCCCTCTCTCTGTCAGTCACCCCCCCTCTCTCTCAGCCCCCCTAACTCTGTCAGTCACTCTCTCTCCCCCTGACTCT
>BLSH010078837.1:1095260-1105989 GCA_018402905.1 Glandirana rugosa | reverse complement strand
AGCCCCCGATGTGCAACTATTATATCGCATGGTAAATAAAGCCCTACCCATATATAAGCTTATCTATGCGGGCAGAGCGTGTCCGAAAAAATTTTACAAGATCTGGCAACCTTGGCTGGACATTGGGGATTCCTTTTGGGAGGACACCCCGTTGTCCCAGCAGTAGGGGGGTAGTGGACGGCTGACTAGTGCCTGGGTGACTGTGTAATGGGGTTGGTTGAAGACGTCTGTCATTTTCCCCCCTCCCCCTTTGTTGGGGGAGTTCTCCTATAACGGCAAGGAGCTGGTGAGGTGAGGTGTATGGGTGAGGACCTGAAGAGTGGATGGTGTGTGTGTGGGTGAGTGTTAGTTGAAATTTATTTTTTGTTTTTTTTGGGTTATAGTATAGTATAGTTTTTGTGTTTCTGTACACTCCTTTGACCTCCTGTACCGATCCGGCTGGGTCGGAAGGGCAGGTTTTGGTTAAACTCCTCTAACCGCCCCCCTTTTACAAAGGGGATGGCGGACTATTACTGTGAGATATGTTGTTGGCCATGTTCGGCCCTGGTTTGGTTGTAATCTGTATATCTCCTTGCCATGTGTTTTTACGACTAATGTAACTATTGTAATTATACTTTGTCAAAAATTAATAAAAACATACTTTAAAAAAAAAAACTATGTAATTTAACCCCTTGATCACCCCCTAGTGTTAATCCCTTCCCTGCCAGTGACATTTATACAGTAATCAGTGTCTATTTTTAGACCTGATCAATCTGTCCGCCGCAATGTCATAGTCCCAAAAAAAATCTCAGATCGCCGCCATTACCAGTAAAAAAAAATAAAATAAATAATAAACACGACTTTAATCAATTTCTATAGTTTGTAGACGCTATAATTTTTGCGCAACCCAATCAATATACGCCCATTGCGATTTTTTTTTTTACCAAAAATATTTTGAAGAATATATAGAGATAGGGATACTGCGCTACCTGTTAAGAATATATTGCAGCTGCCAGCACGACAACAAACCAGGTTGGTGGATAGTAATGTTCACAAAGAGTGCGGCGCTATGCTGTATTATAAACCTACGTGGTATATGGTGATGTGGGTATTTGCAAGTTCTACAGACAAATGATTGAGAGCAATGATAAATAGCAAACAATTAAAATCAAATGAGTCCAAAGCTCATGAGTGGTGTGGCACGCCACTCGTTGGAGAGCAAAGAGTAGAATAGCCACAATCTAATTAGTATATTTCCTAGGTGCAGTCAGTAGCGTATTTAGGTTTTGTGCTGCCCTAGGCCTGACTAAACTCGTGCACCCCCCCAATTTAAATATGAGCCACCCCTTCCTGTTTAGGACCCGCCTTGAAATTTTCCAGTGGGAACACTAGTTCTGAGGGCTTTGGGGTGGGGCAATGGATTCCCTTAATTTGCAGAGATTTCCTCACACTTCCTGTTTGGCTATGAGGTAGCACAACAGCTCATTGGTTGAGGTCTGCCGTCTGGGTCCTCTACATATGTATGGGTTGTCCCCCCTTATGGCGGCCCTGCCCAGCTGCTTTATGGGGATGACTGATTTGCCTCCCGGCCCAGTCCGCCCCATAAGACTGGCGCTACACTAAAAGCACAAGCCGGCGGGGACTCTTTTCGTGCTGTCCCCCTACAAAGTGCCGCCCTAGGCCTGGGCCTTGTCGGCCTAGGCCAAGATACAGCGTTGGGTGCAGTTGGGGAGACGAATAAAAAAGAAAGAATGTAGTCCGATAGATGTGTTCATATATCCATTGTATATTCCCAAACACAATTTGAAGTAAGAGTGACTTGTGCTCCACTTGGAAGTGATCAGGAGTGACAATCCACATTAATAGCTGATTGCACTTACTGGAAACTGGTAAGACACCCGCATGGGTTGTATGGTCTAGCAGCTTTCAATCCGATAGTCCAAGGAAACAGCATAAGTTTAAAGTGACAAGTGATAAAAAATGTGCTCCAAAGTGACCGTCCAAAATGATAAGTGAGTGTGCTTACCAGAAGCTGGCAAGGTACCAGCATGTGTAGTGAAAACCACTGGGATGTAGATGGATGGTAATGACCCTTTAGATGGTCCTGGATCATCTGCTTCTATATCCGCTCCAGGGGGTAATCAAACCCCTTTTCACAATAATGGCACAATTACACCAGCACATCCGCAGTGAGAGATGGTCCAGAGACTGACAGTTTCCGGTAAGTGCAATCACCTATTAAAGCGGAGTTCCACCCAAAAGTGGAACTTCCGCTGGTTGGATTCCTCCCTCCCTCAGGTGTCCCATTTGGCACCTTTCGGGGGGAAGGGGGAAGAGGACACCGGTGTCCTTTTCCACACATCCGGGAGCTCTGGCCGGCTGCCGCGGCCGCTGACGTCAGCAATCCGGCTCCCTCGCCAGTGCTCGCTCTGCTACTGGCCGCCTTGCCAATAGCAGGGTGCAGCAGAGCCTCACGCATGCGCAGTAAGGTGCCCGGCAGGAAGCTGTAATGCTAAATGTCTGGGTTCCCTTACCCGCAATGGACATGACTGCACCCGACCCTGATCCGAAGATCGGCGGTGGGTGCAGACATCGCTGGACTCCAAGACAAGTAAGTGTCCTATTATTAAAAGTCAGCAGCTACTGTATGTGTAGCTGCTGACTTTTATTTTTTTTTCCCTGGTGGACCTCCACTTTAATGTGGATTGTCACTCCTGATCACTTCCAAGTGGAGAACAAGTCACTCTTACTTTAAATTGTGTTTGGGAATATACAATGAAAATTGAGTACTGTCCATGATATTTTTTTTATTTGCACTAACAAACATTTTTCAGGACAAGCTTTTGGGGTATCTCCCCTTCTTCAAGGTCCAAGCAGTACTGGATATATTCAGTACTGCTTGGATCTTGAAGAAGGGGAGATACCCCGAAAGCTTGTCCTGAAAAATGTTATGTTAGTGCAAATAAAAAAAGTATCACGGACAGTACTCAGTTTTCTCTGGCACTATTGCACTAATACGGCTACAATCACCTCAAGGAATATACAATGGATATATGAACACATCTACCGGACTACATTAAAGAGGACATTCTTTCTTTGTATTCGTCCCCCCAACTGCACCTAGGAAATATACTAATTAGATTGTGGCTATTCTACTCTTTGCTGTCCAACGAGTGCCGTGCCACACCACTCATGAGCTTTGGACTCATTTGATTTTAATTGTTTGCTATTTATCATTGCTCTCAATCATTTGTCTGTAGAACTTGTAAATACCCACATCACCATATACCACGTAGGTTCATAATACAGCATAGCGCCGCACTCTTTATGTAGAAGAATATATATTGGTCTAAACTGATGAATAAATTAGTTTTTTAATATTTGTTTTGGATATGTATTATAGCAAAAAGTAAAAAAATTTTCATTTTTTAAAATTGTCGCTCTTTTTTTTGTTTATAGGACAAAAAATAAAAACCACAGAGGTGATCAAATACCACCAAAAGAACGATCTATTTGTGTGAAAAAAATGATAAAAATTTCATTTGGTTACAGTGTAGCATGACCGTGCAATTGTCATTCAAAGCGTGACAGCGCTGAAAGCTGAAAATTGGCCTGGGCAGGAGGGGGATTTAAGTGCCCAGTAAGCAAGTGGTTAAGCTTCAATATCAGGCACTTTCACCCCCTTCCTGCCCAGGAGAATTTTCAGCTTTCAGCGCTGTCGCACTTTGAATGACAATTGTGCAGTCACGCTACACTGTACCCAAACAAAATGTTTATCATTTTTCCCACATATAGAGCTTTCTTTTGGTGGTATTTGATCATGACTGGGTTTTTATTTTCTTGTACTACAAATAAAAAAATAGACAGAAAATTTAGAAACATTTTTTTTTCTTAGTTTGTGTTGTAAATAAGTATATTTTCTCCTTCACAGATGAGCACTGATGAGGCTGCACTGATGGGCACTGATGATGCGGCGCTTATATGCAGCACTGATGGGCACTGATAGGTGACACTGACATGCAGCACTGATGGGCACTGATAGACGGCACTGATGGGCACTGACAGATGGCACTGATGGGCACTAACATGCGGCACTGATAGATGGCACTGATAGGCAGCATGGATTAGGAGGCGCTGATGGGCAATCACTGATGGGCACCGATTGGCATTTTTAATGGGCAGGGATTGGCATCCCTGGTGGGCTCTAGTGGGTATCCCTGGTGGGCTCTAGTGGGTACACTCGATGGGTCTGCACTGATAATCAATGTGCTGATTATAAGTGCAGACCCTCCGTCAGGAGAGCAGCCAATCGTCTCTCCTCTACCCGTGCCTTGTCTGCGCGAGTTGAGGAAAAGCCGATAAATGGCACTTCCTGCTTACCATGTGATAAGCTGTGACTGGACATAGCTGATCACATGGTAAACAGCCTACGTCATAAGCTCTTTACAGGGATCGGAGATGCGGTGTGTCAGACTGACACACCACACCACCGATCGCAGCGATGCGTGCCCCCGAGCGAGTGGCTTATCCTGCTGGACGTCGTATGTCGCCCAGTTAGGATAATGCAACCACTTTCTGGTCGTCATTCTGCTATATGGCGGGAGGGAAGTGGTTAAAGGACTCATATATTTTTAACATTGCCCTCAGTCCCATTAAAAGACCCTTTCCCCATATATTTTTTTTGCATTGGTACAGTTGTCACAAAGGAGATATGTGAAAATTGTAATTTATAATTTGCCTATTAGCCTTAAAGATCACCAGAATTTAATTACAGGATTCACCCCTCCCCGTTCCTCTACAGATTTCAATAGGATTCGCTTCTAAGGTCACAGAAGTTCAAACAGTATTTGCCAAATCCTTAGAAAATCAATCCTGGGCATTTGTGCCCAATCTACATCAAACTTCCTCTTTGTTCTGTGCTTTGTGAGTGGCACAGAAGAGTGAGGAGGGTGGAATCCTAACAACAGAACTGGTGAAATTCATACAATTCTGAATCAGGGGGAGCCAGAATAGTGGCACACCACTGTATATATTAGGAGCTTTCAAGAGCTTAGACAGCTCCTAAAGTAATTCAAGTAGAACTATAGGGAAAACATTTTTTTTCATTTTGGATAGCGCAAGGGAAAGTTATAACCCCTGTCATATTTTTACCCACCATCTGTGTCCCATTGTAGAGATTTCCCTTCACATCCTGTCCCAAAGCCAAACAGGAGGACATCCCTGCAAATTAAGGGAATTCCTTGGGGACCCCCAGACCACCAGAACTAGTGTCCCCATTGGAAGATTTCTTCCCCCGAATTGCAGACTTTGTCTATGGGAGCCGAACATGAGAAATCAAGAGTGCCCATTTTGAAGGCTTATATGCAAGTAATTGGCCATAAAAGGGGTATGGGGGTCTGCCCTAGGGGAAATGTATTGATGCAAACATTTTTTTTTAAAACAATTGTTTTTAAAGGAGCAGTGATTTTAATGATGCTTACAGTGAAGCAATAAAAATGAAAAATTCCTTTAAATATCATGCCTGGGGGTCCCCTTAGTCTGCCTGTAAAGTGGCACATCTGTAGCATTTATAGAACATGCTGCAGCAAAAATTACATTTCTAAAGAAAAAAAACAAGCCAAATCACATTTAAATTGACCCGTGATTGCAATTCCCAGCTATTTTAAAAAAATAAAGAAAATAAATGGCTTGGGGTCCCCCCATATGGACTGGGGGGACCCCATGCTGTTTTTTTTTTATTATTATTTTTTACCAGCAAATGTTTTTTTTTTATTCAGCTGTCAGCAGGGAAGCCCATTTATAGCTAACGACTCATTGGTTGTTAAGGGCGCCATGGTCGGCTTTTACTGCACCCGGATTGGGCAAAGCTTTGCCCAATCTAGGCGCAGAATGCACTGTGCAGCATGCAGTGCATTGCAGGGCGTTCAGCGGGGAGAACATCCGTCGAACACCCTGCAAATTCGGGTGTTCCCTGAACGAAGCAAACAGCCAATGTCCGGCCCCAACTCATGCCTGGGCCAAACCGTTCGCCCAATTTTACTAAATGATGGTCAGCATCATTCAACCCACTTTTTCTGAACCAAGGCTGTCATGGACCCACCCTGGGACTGGACAGTGAAGAAAAACAGAGCAGACATTAGCTCATCTCTCTGTCCCCCTGTTCTTTCCTATCAGCAGGTTCCATGAAACTGACTAGCTCCTTGTGCTGCTTCCTCTTCCCTGAGATCCGAGCTTTGATGTACATTAGACTACAAGAGGTTACTGGCAGTTCATATTCAGGTACCTATACAGTTTGCATTTTTAAAATGCTTTTACAGCTGAATTAATGAATACAGATGTCCATTTATTTGTGTAGCGTGTAGAGTTCAGCTTTGCTAAAATGACTCCCCGGCCTTCTGGACTCTTTTAGCTGGAAGTAAACAGGGGGCATTGTAATTTTCTGCAGTTACTTTCAAGACAGAGAGGCACAACAACATTTCCTTCCATTGCTAAAGAGATTTTTGTAGCCCGTGAAACATTATGAAAGCCGGCTAAGTGATAAAGACTTTACACAGTGTGACCTCTTGCTCTCCATAACAGGAGTTAAAAAGCAATAAAAATGATGGAGGGCTTGGCTAATGGAGACTAGTGGCAGAGAGAGCACACAGTTTACTCCTCGCTACCTGCACCGCGCTCATAATTGCAGCACCTCTATATACAGCGTTCAGTTTCTTCCTCCTGAATACAAACTCTATCATTCTCTTTCAGCTGCCAGAAAGAGATATAAACATGTATATTTTATATGCTCCAAATTTGCAGCCATATTTTACTTCCAAATAAAAAAAAAAAATCTACGTTCAGGATTACTTAGCTAAAATATTTTCTGCAAAGTGTGTAAGTTGACTCCTGACCATCATCCCGGTGGTGCAATTCAGAACATCGTTCTCCAATAAATATGCACGTCATGCTTCATTTCCAAGACCAACCACTGATTAAACCCTACTTCCAAATTCACTGTAAATTTAAGATTTTATCTGTAAATATTTTTGTTATTACCATACACACATAATCTACATACTGTATACATGAAAAAATAAATGATATATACTTTTTATATGCGTAACATAAATGTAAGCGTAAGATAGTGTTAGCGAGATGTGATGTGATCTGTAGAAGTAGTAGAATCATAGATGTAGTTTAATTCTGTGTTATTAAAAATATAGTATTCAATGTCAGTCATGCACATATGTTCTTTCATTAGCATTTGAATGGGACAACGCCAGCTCTAAGGATCGAGCTGACACCTAGATGGTAATAAATATTCCCCATCAGAGGAAACATAAGATTTGTCACCTTCCGCAGCCTCAAAGAAAGTTGCTATTTTTCTTGGCTACAATGACCCGTAGGGGGTGTTTGCTAGGCTCTGGAGGGTCTACAAACTTTGGTCAGAACTAACAGATCTAAGGAATACATTTTATCTCTCATTAAATCTGAAATATTAGTGGCAGAGAGATGAAAATAATTCCTTTTGATCGTACACAGGTTGGGCTACAAGTACATATCAATCTGTATCTGTAGCGTGTGTAGAATCTTAGCAAATCGCGCAAAACCATTAGATGGCGCTGGATTGTGGCAGGTAGGTGGTGATTGGTACTGTCGCAAGCAGACCAAGGTGCTGGTGTTGGAAATCCTATCCATGACCCAGCGAACAGCGCCGTTCTGGCCCAATTTGACAGCGGTCAGTTGAAAATACAAAACATCCTGTGGGCTGGGACGGGAGCACCCCCCAGGGTTGATTGGCCAGGGACTAATGTCCAGCCCACATCCATATTTCAATAAATTAGGGAGCCTGATCTATGGATGGTGTGCTTCCACAAAGTCATTTCTAAACTGGGGAGTCTCCATATGGTTTTCCGACATACTTCTGTTGGCAGGCTATCGTTTACAGTGGGTTTGGTGTGTGGACAGTGGGAAGAGTGATTAGCGCCGGGGGTTTTAGCTTGCAGGATAGCTTGAGAAACCCTAGAAGTGTGTACTAATTGCTAGACTGCTCCCCAACCCTTAAGCCTTGTACACACGGGACGACGATCGTACATACGATCGTCTCAGATCGTATGTTGGCTGTTGTATCTAGCATACTGACTGCACTACACGATCGTATGACCAAAGAAAGAATGTTCAAGTGCATTTAATTAGCGTCTGGCCTTTCCTGACTTCTGAGCATGCTTGCACAATACAACTTGTTGTACCGACTTCTCTGTACACATGATACAACGGTCGTATGACCGCTTGTTGGTACGACCACGTTTTCTAGTTTGCTCATACAACTCCCGTTGTACGACCGTCGTATGTTGGCTGTTCTAATCGCACGTACGAACGATCGATTTTGCATACAACGGTCGTTCATACGACCTGTTGTATACGATCGTCGTCCCGTGTGTACGAGGCTTTAGAGTGCACCAGATTGTATGTAAGATTCGTATCTGCCTGTGTATGGTCAGTATTGGAGTGGAGTCTCCCTCTAGTGCTAGCCAAAGGTAGTGCGGGCTGTGAAAGTACAGCGACGTCTTAATGCTCAGTGTAAGTTCCCATTGTTTTCCATTCAGTGGCGGCTGGTGTCTTTTTCTTTTGGGGGGGTTGCAAACAGCCCGACCCCCCCCCCCCCCCCCCCGGCAGTCGGGACATCAAAGCCCCGCACTTATCTCATCTATGAAGCAAGCAACAGTCCCGCTAAAAATCGCTGATCGCCACCATTACTGGTAAAAAAATAAATAAATACAAAATCCCAATATCCCCTAGTTTGTAGACGCGATAACTTTTGCGCAAACCAATCAATATACACTTATTGGAATTTTTTTACCAAAAATATGTAGCAGAATACAAATTGGCCTAAACTGATGAAGAAATTTGATTTTCTAAATTTTTTTATTGGAACAATGTTTTATAGCAGAAAGTAAAACATATTGTTCTTTTTTCCCAAAATTGTTGCTCTGTTTTTGTTTATAGCACAAAAAATAAAAAAAAAAACAGCAGAGTTGATCAAATACCACCAAAACAAAGCTCTATTTGTAGGGAAAATTGGACATAAATTTTATTTGGGTACAGCGTCACAATTATCAGTTAAAGTAATGCAGTGCCGTATCGCAAAAAATGGCCTGGTCATGAAGGGAGTAAAACCTTATGGTCCTTAACCCCTACAGATCCGCGCTATTGCCGAAGTACGGCTCCAGCGCGGATGTGAAATGCCGGGACGACGTCCATGGACGTCGTCCCCTGTGCACGCTCCCGGCGCGCCCCTGGCGGCAGCAGCAGCGCGCGAGCGTGCCCATGAGTCGGGCGGACTCGATGTCCGCTCGAGACCCACGATTGCTTGACAGAGCTGCAGAACGGGGAACCGCCGATGTAAACACGGCGGTTCTCCGTTCTGTGACAGGGGACATGACAGATCTACTGATCCCTGTCACTGTCACTGGGATCAGTTAGATCTGTTATGTCCTGGCCAACCTCGTCCCCCCACAGTTAGAACACACCCAGGGAACATTGTTAACCCCTTCACTGCCCCCTGCAGGTTAACCCCTTCAATGCCAATGACATTTACACAGTAATCAGTGGATATTTAAATTTCTGATCGCTGTCTAAATGTCATTGGTCCCAAAAATGTGTAAAAAATGTCCGACATTTCTGTAGCAATATCGCAGTCCCAATAAAAATCACAGATCGCCGCCATTACTAGTAAAAAAAAAAAAAAATAATAATAAAAACGCCATAAATCAATTCCCATAGTTTGTAGACGCGATAACTTGTGCGCAAACCAATCAATATACGCCGATTGCGATTTTTTTTTTACCAAAAATATGTAGAAGAATATATATCGGCCAAAACTGATGAATACTTTTTTAAATGGATTTTTACTTTAGCAAAAAGTAAAAAATATTGTTCTTTTTTGCAAAATTGTCGCTCATTTTTTGTTTATAGCGGCGATCAGAAATGACGCAGAGGTGATCAAATACCACCAAAAGAATGCTCTATTTGTGGGAAAAAAAGGACGCAAATTTTATTTGGGTACAACGTCGCACGACCGCGCAATTGTCATTCAAAATGCGACAGCGCTGAAAGCCAAAAATTGGTCTGGGCAGGAGGGGGGTTTAAGTGCCCAGTAAGGAAGGGGTTAAGTAGTTAAAGGTTTTAGTCACATTTCCCCTTTCCCCTACTTCCTCCAGACTGTACATATTAAGTTCCTGAGGCCACCAAACTCAAGCATTCACTCAACTGTCACCAATAATGCCATGTTTGACCTATTACATTTATTGTTTATGATAGTTAGCTCCATGTACTGGCCATAAAGCTGCATTTTTCTGATTGAGGTATATCAGGAAAATACTGTATTATGGCCACTAGAGGGAGCTGGCGATCAAAAGAAATATACATTTTACTAAAAATACAGGATTATAGGTGATGACTGAGGGAATGCTTGAGACATCCACACAACAAGTACATATAAAGAAAACTAGCGGTCGAGGGAGATCACCGGTATTATGTCATAAAAGGACTATATGGAGTTAGTCTTTTTACGTCGAAATACCGGTCATGTACCTCGATTGATAGTATTTGTTATTTACATTATCCAGTTTGTACCGTAATAACCACTGTCAACTCACTTACGAACTCAAACCACCGGAGTCCTTGAATTATACATGTCAGACCTCCTTCATCCCCTTTCCCCTTTACACTGATTTTGGAAATTGATGAATTGGGGAAGGAATGACCCGTG